>PVKZ01001073.1:479154-493582 GCA_004027375.1 Macroglossus sobrinus | reverse complement strand
TTTTAGTGATTTATAATAAGCCAAAGCAGACTTAACGGGCTGCCACACCATTTCAGAATGCTTCTGGGCTGGTAAAAACTGCTAAAAGAACACAATAGCTTGCATTTGTTAAAACAACACGTTTCATAGACAGAGCTTTCGTGGCACTGGGAAACCCAAGTCTAGCCTTGCCATCTACCCTATGGTGTCACCAATCTCCGGGTATCTTGTGTACTAGAAGCTGAGCCAGGTCCAGAGACTCAGGAAACACCCACCCGCGCCTCCTCCCGTTACTCAGGTGCTGGCATGCGGGCCTCGCCTGAACCCACGAGGCCCCACGTCAGCAAGCATCAGGGTAAAGGTGTTTAGGGGACCTTGGTCATTTCGACAACCTAATTCATCCATACAAAGACACTTCAGAAACCCACCCGTTTGATCACTTCAGCAAACTCTGCTATAAAGAGACACACCCTCAAAGGGTTTAAAAGTTCAACTTTCTTGCCCTTTGTACGGCATGTCACGTGTGGCTTAGATTCACAAGAGAAGCTGATGCGAGAAGGACACTCGGATGTGAAGGCTCCGTGACCCGGCAGTAAGGACCCCGCGGCTCCGCCCCTCTATTCAGCACGCGCATTAAGAGCCAGTCCGGGGCCTGGGCAGAGGACGCGTGTGCCATCCAGGCCCTCGGTCGCTCACAGTGGTAAAGCCGTTCTGAGGATGCTGACCCGATCGCTAGACCTGCCAGCAGCCCAGGGACAGCGTTTCGCAGATGGAAGGAAAGAGCAGTTCTACAGGATCAGCTCAGAGTGGACGATCGGTACAGCCAGCTCTTCACATGCAAGTTTTCTATGATACTAGCTGTGGCCTCCCCAGGGCTGCCAGGGAGAGTCGCTAACCGGCCCTGCCAGTCGGCCTCTGCCACCACCCAGCGTGGGCTGTGACACAGCGGCCCACAGCAAAAGACAGCTGGTCACACACAGATCAACAGGCAACGGACAGCATTCTCCCTTCTGGCCTTTGAATTGGACCTCACTATGATGCGGTGGGCAGAAAAAAAATGACAACAGTGGATTCAAATGTGAGCTGACCGATTCTACAGAGTGGCTTTTCTTAGCTTCTGATGAATTCCCGTATCTGCAGCCAAGCTAGGGCCGCAAATGATAAATGAGCTGGGTTCCGACGTGAATGTTGGCTGATATTTTCGTTTACGTTAATGAGTAAGAGGAAAGTGAAACAACACGAAGACATGCGTTGAAATTTCATTCATTTGTCACTGACAGGAGTGACTTCTTTGCTGAATCAGGTCATAATTTTGAATACGGGAATAGTGCCTCAATTTTGTGTGCGACTCACCATGTGGTAGCTACAAATACGACAGGTCTTTAAGTGCAATCTATATTACATTGTTAACATTTTTTCCATCACTCAATTTCAAGTCTAGACAATCATCAGAACAAATCAAGCTCATATGTGCAGTGTTTGCCAATTTCCCTGGTGTAAATCTCAGTCTGAAACCCTCAGGAGCCAGTCACTGGCTGAAATATCAGGCAGATGAGGGAATGGTAGGACCCCACCTGCTGCACAGGACGCTGCATGCCCAGGACTTGGTACAGTTCCCGACTCATGGCAGGTGATCTGATAGATGACAGTTATCTAAAAGATGAATAAGTCCTCTCTATCTTCCCTATTCTAAAATAAAGAGAAAATGGGAGTTCCTCGCCTTCTGGAAATTACTTTATTAAAATTCCTCGTTGTAGTGTTGTTACTTTTTCTTCCCAATTCTGTGACTGAGATCTGCTAGTCCCAGTAGAGGCCTACGTCCACCTTCTCCTACCTTCCCCTTCCTTGTTCAAGCACAGAGATGGTTGAAGGAAAGAAGTAAATCAGAAAATCCAAATTACATTTCTGCGACTTAGTTCAGTGTAAATTCCTGGTTGAACGTGGACTTGGGGTACAAAGGACAGATTAGGAATCCATTCTAAACTTGCCTTCTTCCTCCTCACATTTGTATCAGTTAGAGTCTCCTCCCCCCGCCCTCCCCCCCCCACAACACACACACCATCTTCATGGTGGTTCTAAGTGAATTCTGCCCTCTTCTGGTCTTTTCTTAAATGTCACTTTGCTAGTAAGGTCTTCCTTGGCTACCATATTTAAACAGTTCTTTTCTTCAATCACCATAACCTCAACCCATTATTTTTTTTCTAAGAACTCCCTGTGTACTATATATTTATATGTGTAAAATATCTATATAAAATGTATACTTTTTCTCTAAAACACTCGAAATATTCTCTCTCTATATATGCATAATGCATACACACATACATACATACATACACACATACATTTCTCTTTCTTTCTTTCCTTTCTTCCTCCCTCCCTCCCTCCCTCCCTTCTTTCCTCCTTCCCTACTTCCCCTCTCTCTCTTTCTTTCTTTTTTTGTCTATTTAAATTACTATTATTTCTCCAGCTCCGCAAACAATAAATATTTATTAAATAAACAAACAAACATACCAAGCACCCACTCTGAGCCAAAAAGTGTGCTAGGAGATATGCCACCACCACCATCATCAGACAGACAAAATTCTTACCCTTCAAATTTATATTGCCTACGAAGGCCATTAAATGAAAATCACACAACTAATTAATTAACTATATATTAATGTAATTTGAAAGAAAAATACAGGAATGTTAACTTAGTCCTAAAGCCACAGGAGGCCTCATTTAAAAGACACTGATTTTTTTTTAGGTTAAGAGGATAGGGCAGGCAAGCAGATATACTTGTTCCTACAACAAAAATAGCAACAGAAAGTTAGAATCAAGCACACAAGCATGTAAGGAGCACAGTGAGTCCTTCTGGAAAAAAAGCTGCTCACAGTCAGTTGTGAATTAATAAAACTTAAACCTTTGGAAATAAAGAAAATATGGTGGAAGAACTAGCCACAAGCAATGAATCCTCTTAGAGAAACAACTAAGAATAAATAATGATGGCGATTATGGTTATGGGTCACAGTGAAAATGTTATAAACCTGAGCAGTATAAAAACAGTAATATTACCAAGAAAACAGGAAGAGGCAGAAATTGTAGGAAAAAATGTAAGTGATAATTTCCTCTCTTTTTTTTTCTGTAGCAGAAAGGAGTTTGCAGATTTCATTAAAATGAAAATATGTAGTTTAAAATTTTTATAATGGGTTATTTTCTTGGGCTTGGAGTTTTAAAAGGTCTATACACAAATCCTTTGTCAGAAAATGTGCTTTGCAAATATCTAATCCGAGTCTGTGGCTTCTCTTTTCATTCTTTTAACAATGTCTTTTGAAGAATAGAAGTTTTACATTTTTGATGAAGTCTAATTTATCACTGTAGTAGCCCCAAGTTGGAAACAACCCAAAGACCCATTAACAGGCAGTAGCAAATAAGTTGTTTTAGAGTTTTTTGTTACCTTTTGTTCTCAATTTTTGACTGAGACCCAACAATCTCAACAGAGGCCTAAAAGTGTCTTCCATCATAATACACACACACACACACACACACACACACACACACACACACACACACAATGAAAGTGTATATATATATACATATAAGTACATGTGTGTGTGTGTGTATATATATATATGTATACACACACACACAATGAAATACTATGCAGCAATAAAAAGGAATAAATGACTGATGTAGCACAGCTAAATCTCAAAATAATTTTGCTGACTGAAAAAAGCCAGACAAAAAAGAGTACATACTATATGCTTCCATTTATAAAACTTTAGAACATTCAAACATGATAGAAAATACATCCCTTTGATGGGCCAATTGAGGCAGGGAAAGTGAAAAGAAGGGATTTGCAAAGGGGCATGAAGAGACCTTTGGGGGTAAAGGGTATGTTTGCTGTCCTGAGTATGGTCATAATTTCATGGGTGTGTACACATGCAAAGCTTATTAAACTGCACATTTTAATTGTATAATTGTACATCTTATATCCGATGGTACATTTTATGTGTAGCTTATTGCATGCTGATTACATTTCAGTAAAGCTGTTATAAAACAGAATGATTCTATTAATATTTTGTGTTTTTATTAACTGCACAGGGGTTCTCTAGGAAGTAACAGTACTACGGTGAAGAAACTTATATCTGATGTTCAACCCTTCTCTGTTTCTCCTCAGTTTCTTTTGATTTTTTAAAAATAAATTCGAATAAATATAAAACTTTTACCTTAAAAAACTATGTTAATACAATTCTATTGTAATAAATTTTAAAGAATGTATCCTGTCATTCTTGTAAAAATATACTTGAAATGCATCTTATTTGTGTGTACATCTGTATGTGTTATATTACATGTTTTATGTGTGTGTATATATACATACATATAAAATACGCATATGTGTGTATGTACACAAACAAAATTTGAAAGAATGTTAAATGTGAATGATAGTTATTTGTTATGGGTGGGTTAATTTTTAAAAAATTATATTTTGAACTCTGTATTGCTTGGGTGTATTTCAAGTATGTATATTTTTTGTAAACAAACACAGTTATGTTATTGTGAAGAAGGGGTAAGAAGAGGGGTAGGAGGAAGGTGACTGGACAGGAGGACATGAGTTTCACACCAGGGGAGGACTCCAGGGAACAGCCTGCAGTAGGAGGGGCTTGGTGTGAAAACAGCCACACAGACACACACGCACATGGACATGCACATGCACACAGAGGAATGTGAAGGAGCACCTAGAGATGAGGCCAGAGAGATCCTAATTATGGAGGACCTTGCAGGCTGCTTTAAGGATGGAGGACTTCAAGCTTGAAACGGAGAAATATAATGAGATGTGTATAATAAAAAGATCACTCCTTTAAAATCTATGCGGATGGCTGTTGTTTTACAAAGGCTTACAAACATGAGAATCCTCATTGCTATTAAAGCTAATTTTTCATAAAATTAACTTTAGGCTTCCACCTAAAACTCAGGGACTTGTTTCAGCCCCGCCCCGCTCCCCTGTGCAGGCAGCCCTTCCACCCCAGCTGACACTGCGGACGGGATCCTGGTCCTTGCTTTCGGCTCCACCACCATCGGGAGATGATACAGACCAACGTGTGTGTTTCCCGCACAACGTGAAATCCAGGCTTTGACTAGTTACAAGAGGTGAGTCCCTCACTTATGACAGGCAGACAGGGGGAAGGGAGGGCGAAAAGAAGAAGAAAGAGAGACTGAGAGAACCACAAAACTAAGCATAGCTGGATGAAGCCCAGGATAGAGCTGAGCGTAGAAACACAGGAAAAGGAGGGAGGGAGGGAGAGCTAGAGAGAGAAAGAGGGAGAGAAAGAGAGAGAGAGAGGGAGGGAGAGGGGGAGAGAGAGAGAGAGAGAGAGAGAGAGAGAGAGAAAGGAATGAAGGAAGGAAGGAAGGAAGGAAGGAAGGAAGGAAGGAAGGAAGGAAGGAAAGAAAAGAAAAGAAAAGAAAAGAAAAGAAAAGAAAAGAAAAGAAAAGAAAAGAAAAGAAAAAGAAAAGAAAAGAAAAAGAAAAGAAAAGAAAAAAAAGAAAAGAAAAGAAAAGAAAAGAAAAGAAAAAAAAGAAAAAGAAAGAAAGAAAGAAAGGGAGTGCGGGTGGAAAAAGGAAAGAAACAAAATAAAGTGCAAAGAATTAACACCAGCAGACATGGGTTGACCCCTTCAGGCTCCGGCCTTTTTGCAATTATTTAGCTCAATGGGTTTGGGCAGCAAGCGATGGGCCCCACAGGGCTCGGATGAGACCGGTCACCATGACCAATTAGTTTCCCTGTGTTCCCGGCCCGCCTGGGCCACTTTTCATCACCTCAGGGCACAGACTCCAGTCTGTCAGTGTTTCAGACCTCAGATTGTTTTCCTATAAAATGGGAGCAGAGATATGTTTTTCTACCTCACCAGAGCACTCTTAAAAATCTGCCTAATTTACTTGAAGGAAGCCGGAATGTCAGTATTGAAAATGGAATTCTCAATGCAGAGCTCGTGTTTTCGCCATCCCCAGCTTGTCAATAAACAAAGATCCACTGAGAGTCTACTTTTGTGTTCAAACAGCTCTAGTCGAAGGTCAAAGCTCTGGAGGAGACAAGAAGTGGGTATTAAGAAGAGTTCCTTTTCATCAAAATTCACAACTTCTGATCTTCAAACGACAGTGTTAAGAAAATCAAAAGGCAAGCCACAGACAGGAGGAAATATTATACGGCAGGTCCTCCAGTGACGTCATTTCATTCAATATCATTTCATTGTAGCATTTATATCAATTAGCTTATGGTAAAGTCGGTTTTGTACGTTCTTTTGCTTGAAGGCGTAGCACGTATCGATGATGTTAAGTGAGGACTGACCACACACGCACACACACATGCAGATACATACATGCACGCACACACAGTCATGCGCAGCTTACAACAGGGGCATGTTCTGAGAAACATGTCATCAGGTGACTGTGTCACTGTGCCAACATCATCAAGTGCACTCACACAGCCCTAGATGGTACAGCCCACCACACACCTGGGCTGTCTGGTTGGGCCCCTGTTCCCAGGCTATCAGCCTGTACAGCACGTTACTATACGAAATGACATAAGAGAAATGATGCAAACAAGAAATGAAGGGGACATGAGATATGCAAGGCCACTGCCAGCATACCACGGCATATCGTTTTACAGCACATTTAAAAAATATATATGTAAATAGAAAGAAGACAAAATAAATACATAAACTAGTACTATACATAAAAAGTATAGTATACTAAATACATAAATCACTAACAGTCGTTATGACGTTATGACAGATATTTTGTCATCGGATGATAGGAATTTTTCAGCTCCCTTGCGACCTTGGGGCCAGCACTGCATGTGGTCTGTTGCTGACTGAAACACTGTTATGTGGCACGAGGCTGTACACCTCTGTCCATCTAACTGACAAAGGGCTATACCTACAAAATACAAAGAACTTTTACAATGCCATAATACGAACAATGCAACTTTTTTAATGAGCTAAAGATATGAACAGACACTTCACAAGGGAACATATATGTGAGGCCAACGAGCGCATGAAATGATGCTCGTCATCGGTCTTCCCCCACAATTAGACATCACCGCACACCCACCAGAATGACCAACACTAAAGAGATGTGGCGACTCCAAGGGTCGGCAAATATATGGAAACTGGTGGTGGGGAGGAAAAATTGTTCAACCCTTTCTGAAAACAGTCGGACAGTTTCTTAGACACGTACCATGTGCTGCATCGTAGCACTACTGTGTATTTACCCAAGAAATAAAAACACATGCTCTCACACAGACTCATTCATGAACGTATAAAGCAGCACAATGAATGGCTGGAAAGTAGAAACGAACTAAGTGTCTGTCATCAAATGCATGGATAAACATATGCACTATCTTCATGTAAAAAAAACTAACAAGCCAAAAACAAACAAACAAACAAACAAACAAAGGAACAAACTATTGATACATGCAACTGTGTGGCTGCATTTAAAAAGAACGATGCCCAGTGAAAGAAGTCAGATGCAAAATACCGCACGCTGGAAGATCTGATTTATATAAAACTCTAGAAGAGACACGTCCAATTAGTATGACAAAATAGTTTAGCCCTTGCCTACAGCTAAGGCGGAGGGGGAGCTGACTATAGAGACAAAAAAAAAAGAGAACTTCTGGGGTAATGAAAATGTCCTAACCTTTGACTGTGGTGGCCGTTACATGGGTGTATAAATCTGTCAAAACGTATTATTAACATGGATGGTTAAAATGAGTGTATTTTATTGATATAAAGTATACCTCAATCAAATTCATTTAAGTTTAAAAAAAACAAAAAGAATCCTTACAGCAAAGCCTTGCTGACTAAGAAGTATTTTCTCCTTAGGGCACTTTATTCCAAGTTACATCAGTTTGAGGAGGGGGAGAATTTTCTCGTTAGCAGATCTTAAAGCCTGTTCTAATATTAACATACTTTCTATATTAATGTCGCCATCAATCACATCTCAATCTATAAAGTGACAAAGATGCTAAGTAAATCAAGTAGCATACCAACTCCCTCACCTGATGTCTTGACTATCCTTTATAATGTCATCTGCCTTCAAACAAATCAAATTTTGTCCTAAGAGGTACCATTCATAATATCTGTGCCATCAGTCCTGCACTAACTGTGCATACTGGCTAATGGCAAGGGTCTTTTTTTTTTTTTTTAAGCTTCTGAGACTTAAGTGACATTTGAAAAATATCTGAGATAAAAAATACAGTAGATGAATAGTTTCCTTAATCAGTATAATCTCACAGCAATTGATTATTAACGGTTTATAACTGATTCATGGGAGCATTTTTAAAGTCTTGGACTGCTGTCAAAATAAATGTATGACAAATGATCATATATATTATTTAAAAAAAGAAGTAATAATAAAAAGCTACGTTTTTTTTTTTATATCCCTTCTACTCAAATTATTTCCAATTACCATCATTCGTTATTTTATGGAATTTCTTGCCATTGCTTTGATGACAAGCTTGAGCTCGGGGGTGTCTGTGTACAGGGAGCAAGAATTGCTGCTCTATTACAGAGTGCTGGTTACAGCAAAGTCATCGACTTCGGTGACCCAAGAAAGACCCTTCCTTGCTGCCTTACTCAAGGCAGCATGGTCCTGTCTGGGTCTCCTAAAGATGCTAATTATGACCCTGTCAACGAATACGTGGGACAAAGGTCCCCTTTGGTCTCAGGACACGACAGGTTGCAGTCCTGAGGGATGCAGGTTCTTTCCTGTCCCCTTTGTTTTTATTTTCAGTTATTAGCAAAAACAAAGGCTAAGAATGACTTGAAAGTCCCTTAGAGTTAACCGAGGACACCCAAACCCTGCCTGATGTGGAAAACGGGATTTTTGGTCTGGCATCGACCACTGACTTTATTATTATTATTTTGGGGGATCATATTCAGTAATAGTCTTCATTCTTGCTTAAGTCACATCCGTCACTTCCTTAAAATGAAACAAGTGCCTATTGTTTGCTAGGCACTGGAGAGCATTAAATTCATCCTC
Organism: Macroglossus sobrinus; assembly: GCA_004027375.1. NCBI lineage: Eukaryota > Metazoa > Chordata > Mammalia > Chiroptera > Pteropodidae > Macroglossus > Macroglossus sobrinus. The sequence continues at coordinate 484,582 of PVKZ01001073.1, read as the reverse complement.
CGAACCTGTCTACAAAGTAGTCTTCACTGTTATTTTCTCAATTTTGCATAAAATAAAATGGAGACTTAGAGTGGTTCTGTAATTTCCCCAAGGACACACAGCTAATAATTAGACGTTGCAGGAGTCATATGTAATCTTCCTGACTCCAGAGTCCCCATGCGTGCTCCTTCTGTTACTGGGAAATTCGGTGCCTACATATCTGGCATCAAGGACAATTCAACCATGTGATATGGCAGAGAGGTTTTGCATAGAGAATATGCAGTGACTCATACCAAATCCAAAAGTCAACCTGGGATATAATTTTGACCTCGCAACATACTGTAAAAATATTAAAATAAGAATAGTAGTTACGTATGTTCATTCCCTACTAAAATTCTACTAATTTTCAACAAAGCTGGTCTAAAGAAATGCATTTTTCAAGAGCTAATGAGCAAATATTTTGGAGGGAAGATTGGCAGCATCCGAAAAAGTTTAGATTGCGCATTTTTTGACTCAGCATTTCCACGTCTAGGATCTTATAGTGAAACTTACGCAAATATCAAAACACACACACACACACACACACACACACACACACACACACACACACACACACACAAACACACACACTTTGCAAATGTAATTTGCTTATAGGAGCAAAAACAGAAACAATCCAAGGAGCCAAGATTGGGGATTGGTTAAAAAACGTTTGCTACATTTCTTCAAAGACATTACTATGTAAGTTAAAAAAAAAAAAAAGTAGATTTTCATGATGTAGGAAGTTATCTAAAATATATTAAGTGTAAATATGTTACATAATAATGTACATACTATATTTTAAAAGTAAAAAGATACATATTTGTACATGAAAAGAAAAATCTGGAAGGATACATATAAATTATTAACACAGGTTATCTCTGTGGAAAAATACTGATGCTATAAGAAAGAAAATTTTTTGTTATCTTGGGTACTTCTTGATGTTTGCAGTAAGAATGTGTGTTTAAATGAAAGCAAAGTATTTGAATTGACATTGATCATTGCTTTTTTATAGTGTTTATATGTACATAATGAATGTATATATTTATTAAAAAACTAAATGAATAGATCAAAATGTGGTCTTCTCTAGATGATTGGGCTAATAATTAGTTTTAGTTTTATCCTATACATATTTTTAGATTTTAAATTTTTCCTTAATGAAATGTTCTCATTCAATGTATTACTTTTATAATCACACTAAATTATGTGAATCCCTAGGAAAAACACCCTTCTTTCTGGGATTCGGCTCTCCCAGCCATCCCAGTGGGTTAGCCTGAAGGAGAATGATGTCCTTTATCTCCCTAAGCCAACGACACATTCCCAACGTTTGGCCTGACCACACGAAATAGAGTGTTTTGGTTTTCTGACCGTATATAAATTAAGTTCACTCTTAGCTCTCCGATGGCTTGGGAATATTTGTTTGGGAATATGATCAACCAACCAATCAGCACAGACTGCTCAAGCATGTGTTTGCTCGGCAGGCAAGGGGCCAAGGAAGAATACAAGAACGGGACGTGGTACCCAGCGGCAGGGAGAAGGTCAGTGGCTAAGTGAGCAGAGAAACACGCGTACAAGGAACGGCAGGCAACATCCAACCCAACACCTGACGGCTTAAGGTGAGTATGACGGGTGAGCAAGTATAACAGGCATTGAGGACAGTCAGGAGAAATGAAAGGGGTGCACAGGGCCCATGGCAGGGGGGCCCACTCGCTTCACGTGACACATGAGACGCATCAGCCCTACGGTGGGAGCTAACTGAGGATGCTCAGCAGAGCTCAGATTTACCCGTTACTGTTCCCACTCTACCAGGCTAGGTTTCCTCAGTCTCGGCATCTTGACGTTCGGGGCCAGGTCATTCTTTGTTGAGACGTGCTCCTGTGAGCTGCAGAATGTCTAGCAGCATCTCTAGCCTCTACCTCCTACGTGCTGGTAACGAGCCTTACCCAGGTGTACCGATCGATCAAAAATGTCACTGCTCAAAATCACTTCCACCCAGCTGAGAAAACTGTGCTAGACCAGGCTGAGTTTTGACAGATTATGAGGGAAGAAAGAAATTAAGATAGGGAATGAGAAGGTAAAATATGCTGTCCGTTTTGGAGGACGAGCAGGAGATTAGCCAGTCTGCGGGAACCGACATAGATTAGTGAGTAGTGGAAAATACGGTTACACAGGCAAAAATGGAATAAGGCTCTGCAAATACAGATGTACTCAGACGAAGAAGGGAAGATGAGGTCACCGTGGAGTCTGCATAGGGAACTATCACAATGAGATCATGTTTAAGGGAGACCGGCTTGCATGCAATATGGGATAGATCTTATGGGGGATAGCTTGGATTCAGGGAAACAAGTTGGAAAGAAATAACAGTATCCTTGTCAGCTAAGTGGGGTGGAATGGAGTGATGGCAATGAGAAGAGAAAGGAGTAGCAATGCATTAGATATACTTTATAGGAAATATGGGCAGGACTTGGTATAAAAGGTGAGGGAAAGGAATGAATCGAAGACGACAAAGTGTCTGATCCTAGGTGACCACAAGGATGTAGGAGCATGTTGAATTTGAGAACTTGATGAGACATCCAAACAGGAGTAAGTGCTAAGCCGCTGGAGACACAGACCAGAGGGTTAAGACAATTTCTCCGCCTTTACCAGTCCCAAATGCGGAGACATGATCTCAGAAAGGTGAGGCCAGTCTTGTGGACAGCTTGTAGGTTTGGGAACTTCTTCTTTACAAATACGACTTGTATAAAGTGCAAAGAACTCAAACTGAGAAACTTAAAACAAACAAATGAACAGAAAAGCACATCACTATGTGACCCAGATCACAAGTACAAAAAAAGTTGCTGATCCTATTAATTTCTCACTCAGCCATTCCTCCCTGAGGAACACCGAGGATGCAGGCTAAGAACATAAGATTATTTCTCTAAGGAGTTCATTTTTTGTTTTTAGGTATCATCATCATCCAGGAAGCATTTATTTATTGCCAAAATAAGCTCAAGCTACATCAGGTACTGTGCAAAGATAGCAGCACAGATGTGGTCCCTGACTTAACAGACTCTTGCTTATACAAATATATAAAGTATTTATAGACAGAATAAGAAATTCTAAATAATGCAGAGAGAGAAAAGATGCACATGGTGTACAGGCTGAAGCATTGGGAGGACAGTAGTATTGGGCAGAGAATTCCATAACCACGCAAAAGGTGCCGAAGGCAATACTATTTGAAAATGAAGTGGTCAGTGGACCCCCATGACCCCAAGAGTCATGGAAACACTCCATGGTCTTCAGCCACTCAGCTCAGTTCACAAGCCACTGGTGTTATCAGTTGGAGGACACTTCCATCTATTTGCTTATTCAATAAATACTCACTGAGTTTCACCTCCATATGCCAGTCCCCATGGATGGACCTCAAAATGTATAAATGAAAGCAACAGAACCCTTACCTTTACAGGAAGTTGGTAAAATAACACACACTCTGAGAAAACTGTATCAGTTAGGAGGCTCTTGACTACAAGTAACAGAAGATCCGGTACAATGCGATTTAAGTAATAATGATATTATCTCACGTCGAAAAACATCTCAGGATAGAAGAGTTGGTTCATTCAGTGGCCTCGTGGCATCAAGAAGGACTCAGGTATTTGCCATCTTGCCACTCAGACATCCTGAGAATGCTGGCTTCAATCTTTCAGCTTGTCCCTATTCGTGTACAAACACGGCTGCCATAGCTCCAGGCATCACGTCTTGAGGCAACTGAGACAGAAGCTGTGAGGACTATGTAATGCATATATAAAGCATAGGTGTGAGCACATAGAAATTGTTCAGTGGATGTTAGCTTTTATTATTTTTGATATTATCTGATGCTGTTTTGCTCCAGAGAAACTGCTATGTATTAGTGCGCTGCCATTACGAAGTATCACAAATTGGGTGGCTTAAAGAAACAACAATTTATCGGATCACAGTTCTGGAGGCTACAAGTTTAAAATCGAGGTGTCAGAGGGATCGTTTCCTTGTGAAAGGAAGACCTGTCCTAACCTCTCTCCCTGGCTTTTAGATGTCCACCTTCTCCTTGCGTCTCTTCACATCATCTTCTCTCTTAGTGTGTCTGTCCCTTCAGTGACATTCTTTTCATAAGGACGCCTGCCATATTGGATTGGGGCTCACCCCACTCCAGTTTGACCTCATCTTAACAAATCACATCTGCAATGATCCTATTGCCCAGGAAGTTTCCAGGTGGGGGTACTGGAAGTTAGGATCCAACGGAAGAGTTTTGGGCGGGCGTGTGGGGGGAACTCAACCCGTAAGATTGCTCATCGGTTTGCTTTAGTTCTGGTGTCTTTATTTACTAACACTTCTAAAAGGCGCTTTCCTTGTAAGAGCATGGAAATAAGTGGGGCAGGAAGAAGTTGGCCGAGTGTTCCCTGGATCTCCCTCCGAAGCAGCAAACTCCCTCTGACGATGGGTGGATTTATGACCCACTTGGAGGCAAAGCCATTGTGGGGAATTTTGCATACACTCAGCTCTTTTTATAAAGAATTATGTTGTCTTCCCCTGGTTTTATTTCCTTCACTCTGCTTCCTTCCAGCAGCATCTCACTTACTTCCTTGGTCTTTCTAAGAAAAAGAAAAAACAAAAAGAAACAAAACCCTATTGCTTGCATTTGCCATTTCTTCGCAACACGGGAGAGAAAAACCGGCGGCCAAGAATCCGAGCGTGCTCTTGTTTGCTGCCATCCTCCTCTTGTGCGGGAGACCGTGCCTGGGACTCGGCCGAGCTTGCTGTCCACCAGAGAGAGGCAAACGAAGCCTATTACTAGTTACCAGCTCACGCAGCCTCCGGGGTGCAGGAAGAGTTGAATGCAAAGGTATTAAACGTTGCGTGAGTGCTCTCGGCTGCTGGAGGTGCACAGCAAGGCCATCTGCACAGCCTCTCCTTTCGCCTAGGGCCCTGGGTTTCATTTCTGGAAGAAGACGGGAGCTGAGAGGGGATCTAGGAGGGGCCCGTCCTTCTGCTCCTCGGCAGGCCCGCCGTCCCTTTAAAACGATTTAAAACGATCGGGTTTCCTAACCGCCATCACTCACAGACGCTTTGTTTACAGCTAGATGTACGACTGTTCATTTCAGACGAAGCTTTTAGAAAACCGAGCTGAATACGTCTCCTTTCTTTCTGAACGCTTACCATTAATATATATATATATATATATATATATATATATATATATATATATATATATATATATATATTTTTTTTTTTTTAAGGAGAAATGAAAGAAGTTTTAGCATCCCCAACAGCGTGTTCCATGAAGTTTCCTGGTGGGAGGTGATAAAGGCATTTTTTTTTTAACTGACTAAAAATGGTTAGCCACAACACCATGGAAATATCTCAGAATGCTTTAAAGTGAAAAAAAAAAAAAAAAAAAAAA
>PVKZ01001073.1:226415-479054 GCA_004027375.1 Macroglossus sobrinus | reverse complement strand
GAGCTATGCAAACCTACTGTTTATCACTATCGTATGATGCTGGGACGTGTGAAATTCAGGTGAAACAATATACACATATCCAGGTACATAGTAGGGGCCAGGAAAAATGAGAGACTGTTCCCTTTGTCTTTCTACTTCTTCGTTACTTTGGGAGGGACACCTAGTCCCAACATGAACACATTGGCACAGAGAGCCTGCTGACGACAGCACATGTGACTGCCAAGTTGGGTTGGGTGGATTTGTACTCAAATACAGTTCTCCACTTCAGGCACTCTTCAAAATGCATAAGAAACCACCAGGTCCATTTCATTGACTGTACTTGAACTTTCTCTAGGTTTTTCCAATCCACGATGTCCATCTTTAGCAGAGGTTTTGCTTTATTTTGCTCTGATAACTAATAAAGGGGGTTTGTTCTTGCTTTGGGGGTTGTGTTTCCCTGCGCCTCACAGATAGATCTCTGGGATTATCCGAGATCCTGTTATGTCCCGTTCCAGGCGTGGACGGGGCCTTCGCGTCTGCTGTGATCGGCTCCTGGTGGCTCGGCTCCACTGGTGGGGACGGGGGTGAGGGCTCAGCACCTTGCTAGAATAACTGGCACACCAGCCACGTTCTCAGGCCACTGCCACTGTCCCTTTGGCAACTCTGAGCGCGCCCCGCACCTGTTACCCGACTCCTCAGAGACAGAAGGGACAGATGGTGTCATTCTCGCTTTTCAGAGAGGGAAGCGAGGTGCAGCTACGTGGGGTGATCACCTGAGTTCTGAGGACGGAGAGCCTCGGGTACCTTCTGTGGGTGTGTTTCTATTCTTCTCCATTTTTTTAATAAAGTGATGCCTGAATTATGTCTGGACACCCTGATTCTTGTCCTGTTTTGCCACTAAGTTGACCATGAAATGCTTGAATTTCTGGGATCACCTGCCTCCTCCACCTTGTCACCTGCCCAGTTCAGGGGTTGGACGAGATGGTCTCTGAAAACTGCCTGAATGAATCCTCCAAGCTCCTCTGAAATCCCATTTTCACGCTATAATCTTTTTTTTTTTTTTAAAGAAGGCAGGGGGATGCGGGTAAGATGGTAATCCTTGATTTCCCAAAGCTTTGATGAAACTAAATTGGCTGAGTCGGGAACCGATATCTCTCTCTACTCATCTCCATATATAACGAACAGCATAAGTTGCTAACTATATGCAAGGAAGCATTTCTTAGGAAAAAAATGTGAAAAATGTAAATGTGGAAAGCATTCTTTTATCATGCATACAGATGATCTCTATAAAGCCAGTGATCTCTCTTCTCTTGCAGTCAGAAATCATAAAGGGAAAAAGTAATCAATGTGCTGTTGGAAGGGTTAGCGCCCTTGAAGAGTAAAACGGCAAAAAAAGTTCTGAGGGGTCTCGCTGATCGACTCAGTGTGACGATTAGGTGCGTAGCCTTATTCTGCCGTCCGGAAGTGGCCCTGAGTTTATGACAGTGCGTCGTTAAATGACGTCGCAAAGGGGAACTTAATTTGTGCGAACTGATCTTCCTGGTAAAACAAATTTTACCTTTTTTTTTTTTTTTTGAAGTTACTGGTCAAAACCACCGGATGGAACACCACCTTGTCAGTTTTCAGTTTCCTAGAAAGACGTTTTCAGGAGGGACCCACCAAGCTGTGGGGGCAGAACGGCCGCCATGCCGCCGAGGCTGGTAAAAGGATCACTGGGAACATGAACCTTGGCTCCCGCTCAGCAATGTGGCGTGACAAAGCTCGCCGTCCAGGTGCTGCTGTGCCAAGGCAGCTGGGACATCTGCTCTCCGCGTCTCCAACGTGGCCTTCCGAATGTCCACATCAGGGCGCAAGAAATCTCTGTTTCAGACCCTTCAGGGGACTCCCTCTGGGCTCTTAAGGAAGGCCACGCTCCGTGAGATGGTGGAGGAAGCCCTGTTTGCTCACTGCCTGTGGTTCCAGCCTGAACTCTCTTCCCCTCTCCTTGTCTGGTGGACTTGTACTTCCCTTCAGACAAAACCACTCTCTCGGGTTTTCGGTGACGGTCTCATCTTATTTGGTCCCTCGAATTAGTCTTCTTCCAGCAATGAATTCGTCTCTTTCCTGGGATTATCAAATCGGTAGTTATATGATTCTTTGTGTGAATATTAGTTTACAGAGATGGTGTCTCCAATTTGACTGGACTATTACAGTCCCCGAGGGCAGGGATTGTCCCTGCTTCGTATAAAACTGCATTCTCCGTAACTAGCACAGTGTCTGTGATGTAATACATGCTCAATAAATATTGTGTTATTTTAGAGGAACCATCAGCATGGTAAAATTAAATGTATATATATTTTTAAGTATTTAATACATGTAAATAATTTTTTTTAAAGGGTGGGCAGTGAAAAGTAAGTCCCCAGTTTCTATCCAAAGAGGTGACCTCTGCTGTGTCAAATACACATCCCGCCAGAGATAATCTGAGGACGAGCGCGTATCCCACATGTATCCACTGAACGTTCTTTGACGAATGAGTTAAGAAATCACTTCTATTATCACGAACCCACTGTCGAAGTTTTTCAGGGGGCAGCTGGATGAGAGCTTTTCATTCTGTGTGTAAAACTACATAAAGTTAGCCTTACCTAGGCAACAAGAAAAATGTAATTTGTCTGTGCAGGAAAATAAAAAGAACTTTTCGTATTGATTCTTTTTGTCTTTGTTTATAGCTCTGGATCAGAAAATAAGTATGAATAAAGAAATGTCATCTAACACCTATCACAGAACAAGATTTCTTTAAGGAGGTAACCGAAACGGTTTTCTTTCCTCAGAATCCCTTTCTTAGCCTTTTCCGCTGCAAAAGCAGCTACCTGATGAAACAGGAACCACTGGGGTTCTTGACTGGGGAGCTGGGGACACAGGTAGGGACGGGACAAGGCATCTCCCTAAGCATCTGTGGGGCTCAGGGTCCAGGCTGGCGCACTGGACCGTGGTGCGCTGACCACACGCATCCTGGGTCGGAACGAACCAGACAGAGCGAACCGCAGACGGCCTTGCTCTGCCCAGGCCTCTCCGTTCAGGTCAGAGGGCCGAGCACAGCAGCCTCTCCCGGGAAGTGGCCCGCATCCCCTCCAGGCTGCTTCTCGACGCCCGTGGTCCTTGCCTGTGGCTGCGGTGACAAAGTCCTGTGTGTTCTCTCACAGTTCTGGAGGTGAGAAGCCCAAAACCCAGGTGTCAGCAGTGGCTGGCCCCTCGGACTCCGGGGGAGCACCCCCTCGCCTTTTCTAGCTTTTGATGTGGCTGGAAATCCTGGCAGCTGGGTCATTCCAATCCTGCCTCCACTGCCAGCTGGCCTTCCTTCTCTTGCATCCCCCGTCCCCAAGGCGTCACATGGCCTTTTTACAAGAAAACCAGTCATTGGATTGGGGGGCAGTATGACTTCGTTTTAACTTAATTAATGACCTATGCGAAGACTATTTCCAAATAAGTCACATTCTGAGGTTCCAGGGGACATGAAACTTTAGGGGGACCCTATTCAACCCAGCCTGGGAGCCAGGGCAGACAACGTACCTGCGAGGAAAGCCCATGTGAACACCTCCACGCCCGCGGGCGGTCAGGCCCACAGCGGCCGCTGCCCGGCCCACGGGAGCCCAGGCATCTCCCAGCGTGTCCTCCGCACGCCTGCCATTAAACCGCCCCCTCCCCCACTGTTTGCTTTCAGATCGGGTGCGGCTTCCACTGCCTTTGGCCCAAATCCTTTCCATCGCGGATGCTGACAAAACAGCAGCAAAGCGCTAGCCCGCGCTGGAGTTTCCACTGCTTGGACCCTCTCAAGTTCAGCCCGCACCCCAGGCAGGGTCTTCCCTGATGGACACCGTGGTCTCGCGGCTGGTCCCTCCGCTACAGTCCTGGTTGCGCGGTGACAAAGCCAGCAGCCCCCGCGGGCCGCGAGACCACGGTGCGCCCGGCGTGGCAGGGATGCTCCGGGAGGCACTCCGGCGGGGTTCTGAGCGGACTGGGCTGCTGTGCCCGCTTTCGGCTGTTCGCCAGTGGCAGCCGCTTTCCTCCCAGGGCAGCGACCTGCCAGCTCCGCGGACAGTGCCTGCACACAGGAAACGTCAGCTTGCAGGCGTGCTGGGAGGTAGAGGCGTCCAGACGGCGCCTACAGAGGAGGTGAGGCCGGTGGCCGTGGGAACGGAGATGCTCTCGTGGCTGAGCAGTGTGCACTGTCAGCTGTGTGACCGCTGGCCAGCAGCTGACACACTCCCTAAAGCAGCGGGCGCTGAGCAGTGTTCCTAATCCGAGGTCTTTTCCGATGGCACTGCGTTCTTACCCGACCCTGAAAACTGATTACGTGGGCCGCCCGATTCTTCAGAAAAGACAAGCCTCTCCATGAACACAATGGGTGTAAATGCTTAGGTCACATAGCAACGAGACGTCAGAAGTGTCCAGTGGAGATGGCGCTCAGTCGCCCAACAACACACCTGTGTCTAACATGCTCCAGGTACTCTGCCAGGTACGAGGGCCCGGGGCGAGCACAATGGGGTGTCTCCTCCGTCTCTGGGGTGTCTCCTCCGTCTCTGACTGAGCCACTGAAAACAAAGCGACAGGGGCTCCAGCCATGCCAGCCAAAACAGCACGGAAACAAAACCCAGAGCCACGGGCCACCCATTTCATTACCTCGCTCGGCCGTCGGAGAGATGCTGTCACCTTACCAAGCACGGGGAGCGGAGGCCGCAGACACCAAAGGGCCAGCACGCACAGAACGGGGCGATGCTCCGCTAACCTGGCTGTCGTCATGTGCTGACCCAAATGCGTTAATAAAGTGAACATTTCAAGAACTCAAATGCAGAAATTGGGATTTAAGAGGCCACGGGAAGGGAAACTGTTGCCTTTCGGAGACACTCAGGGATCCCTGCTTAACAGCAGAGTGACAATGTGGGATTGAGGAAAGGACATTCGCTCTAGAGTCAAGGCAAGCAACCTCTTCCCCATCCTTGCTCTACCACTTGAAAGCTTTTGTCCCTGAAAGATGTTCCTTAACCTGAGGCACAATTTCCCATGAAATGAAAAGGCCACTGAGTGAGAGAATAAAAGAAAACACATGGAAGTCCCTCAATATGTAAGAGCTACAGGAACACAGCACAGTAAGGAGAAAACTACGCAATGGCAAGTCACCAAATTCCATGATGTATGGAATAAGAAAGGAGAGATAATATCACAAAATATTTATACGCAATAGAAAATAGACATGTTTAAAGAGTACAGGGGTCTCTGAAGTATAAATGGGAAGATAAATGACAGACATACATACACACATACCTGTGATTTTATGATTGATTACATATGTGTAGGATATCATGATCATACTCTAGATGAAGATAACATATGAATGGCTAATGCCTAATTTGAGGTCACAAGGTGTCCAGATAGAAGAGAAACCGGTAATACTTTGGCTGCCAGTCCTGCCATATATAACCACCTCCCCAAAAAAAAAGTACATTTTGGTGAAGATCTACAGATTCTTTTGAAATTGACTCGCACGAACCAGAGCCTTACTCAAAGACAGGTAAGTTTGGGCGCCGGGCCCTTCCAGTTCAAGCTCCTACACGAGAAATCCATAATTAAGGGAAGTGTTAAAATAATTAAGTATGCAACAAATAGGTCTTTACAAGAGAAGCCAAAAGTCAGGTAAACATTCGTTGGAACTTCTACAGGGTTAAATCTCCGTGGTGACACTCAGAGGTCACTTCTCCCCCATGGAAATCTGCTTTGGGTCAAGTGGCCTCATGTTATGAAGCAGAAAACCCCAAAGGGCCATCTAAGAGTTGCCCCTTCCTTTTCCCGAATGCTCTCTGGCCTTCTACGATCCACCTGACAACAGTGCTGAATCCCATTAAACCAGTATTTATGGAGCTGCCACCGTTCTGAGTGCCGGGGGTATAACAGTTAATGACCAGTGCACGTTCTCTGTGAAGTGCCGGGGAGTGAATGTTTTCAGCTGCGTGGGCCAGAATGCGTGACGACAGTCTGTGTTGGGACGAGCCAGCCCGGCTGCGGCAACAGAGGAGGAGCCAGAGACGACACGTCGACGACGGAAACGACTTTCTTTACGGAGACAGGCCCGGGCCCCGGTCTGCAGCCTGCCTTCCTCGTGGAGGCTTCATTCTCGGACCACGGGACCTACACTCCGGGGGCAGGAGACGGGCAGTGATTGGAACAAGCTGCCTTTTAATATGGGGGGGAGGGGTGTCATGTAGGCCTTACTGAGAAAGTGACTTTTTAAAAAAATTATTTAAATTAGTTTCAAGTATACAGTACATTGGTTAGACATCTATATAGCCTATAAAACGATCCCCCCAATTGCTCCCTCCCTCCCCGGGCCCTCCACCTCGCCATCATATTAACACTAACTGCCTTCCCTCTGCTGTGCTCCCCATCCCCATGACCAACTATCAACTGATTTGTACTTCTTGAAGCCTTCACCCCATTCTCCCAGCCCCCGACTCCCTCCCTTCTATCACCACATTCTCCACTCTATTTGTGAGTCTATTTTTGATAAGTTTGTTCTTTTCGTTCCTTTGAGTGAAAAAAAGTCAAAGAAAGAAAGATACCGTATGATTTCACTTATATGCGGAATCTAGGAAAGCGACTCTTTAATAAAGATGTGAGGTTGGTGAGGGAGCCGTCCTTGGGAGGAGCACCCTCTGGGAGCCAAAGCCCTGCAGCGGGAAGAAGCTGGAGGCCAGCGTGGTGGGAACGGAGTGAGCGCGAAAAGGAGGAGGAGGACGGGGAAGGCGGATCTCGCATGACTGTGCAGACCGGGGTGGCTGGGGCTTTCGCTCTGAGTGAAAGGAAACCCGGATGGGAGATTCCGAGCAGAAGTGTGTTCCGGTGTCTGTGTTCAAAGGATCGCCCTTAAACACAGACGGCAAGAGAGCAGGAGTGACAGCAGGCAGCCGCTGGAGCACCCCGCCGTACTCCGGGTGGGGAGCAGGGTGGCCTGGACCAGGGAGGGAGGAGGGAGATGGTGTGAAGCCCGCTGTTCTGGTTACCTTAGGAAGGTAGAGCCCAGAGATTCTGTAAAAAGTACGTGTGGGATCTTATGATTATGAAGCGTTGCTACAGATGTAACTGTCAGAGACTTACCTTTGCAATTCAATGTAACAAACAAGTGTTTAGAACTTATTAGGAGGTGAGCGTTATTAAGAGTGAAAACAGAAAATTAGGGTCAGCAGTTAATTACCGACAGTGATTGAGACAACTCGATTCCTTCTGGAATCATATGATTTTCATTCTATATCTATTCCAACTCATCCTAGTGAGGTTTCCAACCAATGCAAAGTGGTTTCCAACTAGATTTTATTCCACAGAGTCAATGTGATGTGACTCCAGGCCCGGCTGCTTGCTCCCCGTAGGAAACACATCCCAGTGTGGGTTCCACAGGTTCCGGGTGTGCTGTACTGGTCAGAGAAAACGTGATTCTGTGGTCAAACGGTCCTGCGCACCACCGCCCCTTCTCAGAGGTTCAAAATAAAGTCTCTGCAATCTTGCAGGAAAAAAAAAACAAAACTCTGCTATAATCCTCTCTCCAACCCCAACCTTTTCCACCTGCTTCTACCTTGTCTGCTTGTTCCTACATTAACTTAAAAGTAATCAAGACCCATGATAAACTGAACATTTATCTTCTAGCAAAGAGAAACAATTCTCTTCCAGATCTCAGAACCACCACGCCATCCCCAAACGGTGCGCCCGGCCCACCTCCCAAGGTCGTTGCAAGGACTGATGCAGCTACACGCACGGAAGTATTTCACGCTCCAGCTCTAAGGTACCCAGCACCCGGCCAAGGCCACTGCTTTACATAAATAGAAGTCCAAGGAAAAACATTTCAAACAAGGCATAAAAACAGCACAGGGTTCCCACAGAGGCTCTGCGCACTGGAGTACAGGGTACCCTGGGAGACGGAAAGGCATGGCCAATGACAACCAATCTCATCGTTGTGCTAAAAAGGTTAGGTTATTTCTGTTAAAAAGCTACCTTTGGGAGAGCATGATGTCACCAAGATGGCGATAGAGGTCATTTCTGACTTTGTGTGCCCTCACAAGAATAACATCTAAAAGGTATTAATGGACAAGATTCCACTGAGAAAGTCCCAGGACACGGGCTGAGGCTGAAGCATCCCCTGCACCTCAGAGACCAAGAAAGACAATATCAGAAAGGCAGGAGGGACAGCTGATGCTGGTTGCCTTCTCCCTCCCCCAGGCCAGCACAGCACCATGCTGAACCCAAAGTCAGCAGAAGGAAGGAAATAATGAAGATTAAAGCAGAAGTAAATGAAATAGAGAGCAGGCAAATAGAAAAGATTAACCAAACAGGGAGTTGGTTCATTGAAAAGATAAATAAAATTGACAAAGCTTTAGTTACACTAACCAAGAAAAACAGAGAGGACCCAAATCAACACAATTACAAATGAAAGATATTATAACTGACATCACAGAAAAATAAAGGAACATTAGAAGCTACTATGCACAACTATACACCAATAAGCTGGACAACTGAGAATAGAAAAATTCTTAGCAACACACAACCTACCAAGAATAAATTAGGACAAAATAGGAAATGGGAACAGACCAGTTACTAGCAAGGAGAATGAATCAGTAAAAATAATTTTAAAAAATCAACAAAGGAAAGCCCGACACCAGATGGCTTCACTTGTGAATTTTACCGAACATTTAAATAAGAATTAACACCAATCCTTCTCAAACTCTTCCAAAAAATCAGGGGGAGGAACACTCATTTTATGAGGAAACCATTACCCTGAAAAGGACACTACAAGAAAACTACAGTCGACATCTCTGATGAATACACATGAAAAAAAAATCTCAATAAAATACTAGCAAATTGAATGAAGCAGCACATTAAAAGGATCTTCACCAACATCGAGCGGCACTCATCCCTGAATGCAAGGATGGTTCAACATACACAAATCAATAGATGTACACATCACATTTATAAAACAAAAGGGAAAACCACATGATCATCTCGACATATGCAGAAAAAGCGTTTTACAAAACAACATCCATTCATGATAAAACCTCTTAACGAATTAGGTATAAAAGGAACATATCTCAACATAATGAATATCACATATGACAAGGTCATAGCTAAAATCATACTTAAAGATGAAAAGCTTTTCTTCTAAGATCAAGAAAAAGATAAGGGCGCTCACTCCCACCACTCCTATGTAAAATACTACTAGCAGTCCTAGTCAGAGCAATCAGGCAAGAAAATGAAATGTGTCAGAATTGGAAAGAAAAAAGTAAAACTGTCTCTATTTGCAGATAATCTTTATATATAAAGAATCCTAAGCACTCTACTCAAAACTGATAGAGTTAATCAATGGATTCGGTAAAGCTGCAGGATACAAAATTAGCATGTAAAATCAGTGGCGTATCTGTACAGTAACAATGAATTATCTGAATAAGAAGTTAAAAAAAATCTCATTTAAAATGGCATAAAAAACTATAAGATACTTAAGCATAAATTTAATCAAGAGTTAAAGATCTCTATACTAAAAACTACAAGACACTAAAGAAAGAAATTGAAATAGACATAAATAAATGAAAAGGTATCCTGTGTTCATGGGCTGGAAGAATTAATATTGTTCAAATGTTGATACTACCCATATACAAATTTAATGCAATCCATATTAAGATTCCAATGGCATTTTTTACAGAAGTAGAAAAAAACATCTTAAATTTTACATTTAACCACAAAGGACCCTGGATAACCAAATCTATCTCAAGAAAAAAGAACAAAACAAGAGGTATTGCACTTCTTGATTTCAAGCTATATTATAAAGCCATAGTAATCAAAACAGAATAGAAAATAGAAAAAAGAAAAAAAATCAGACACACAGACCAATGGAACAGAATTGAGAGCTCAGAAATAAACCCCTGCATATATATAGTCAACTAATGTTTGAAAAGGACACTAAGAATATGCAACGGAGAAAACACTGTCTCTTCAAAAAATGGTGCTGGTAGAATTTGATATTCGCATGTAAAAGAATAAAACTAGATCTCTATGTCACTCATGAAAATTAACTAAAAATGGATCAAGACTTATAAAGACCAGAAACCATAAAACTTGGCTTCTTGACATGGTTCTTGGCAATGACAAAACAAAAAATAAACAAGTGGGACTATGCCACCTTAAAAATTTCAGCACAGCAAAAGAAATAATAAAAAAAATGAAAAAACCTAGTAAATGGGAAAAAGACATTCACAAACCATGATAAGGGATTAAAGCCAAATTACATAAAGAATTCATACAACCCAACTTCAATAAAACAAATAATCCAAATAAAGAAGTGGCAAAGCACCTGAACAAATATTTTTTTCCAAAAATAAAAAAATGGCCATCGGGTACATGAAAAAGTGCTCAACATCACTTATCATCAGGGAAATGCAAATCAAAACCACAACAGGATCTTAAAATTAGAGGGAAAGTTCCCAATTTTAATACAAAGAACGTTTTTCCTCTGGAAAGAAAAAAAATACAATATCACCTCATGCCTGGTAGAATGATTATCATAAAAAACATCAGAGATAACAGAATGCCGGTGAGGATGTGGAGAAAAGGGGCCCCTCGTGCACTGTTGGTGGGCATGTACACTGGTACAGCCACTGTGGAAAACAGTATGGAGGTTCCTCAAAATATTCAAGATAGAACTAACATATGATCCAGCAATTCTGCTTGTGGAAACACAGCTGAAGGAAATGAAAACACTACGTCTCAGAGATATTTGTACCCCACCATGATTAAGGCAGCAGTATTTACAATTATCAAGACACAAAACCACCTCGGTGCCCACTGATGCATGAATGGTTAAAGAAGTTGTGGTACATAAATGCAATAGAATATTACTCAGCTACAAAAAAAATGAGGATACCCTTCCATTTGCAACCACATTGATAGACCTTGAAGGCATTAAGCTATGAGAAACAAGTCAAACAGAAAAAGGCAAATCTAGTATGATCTCACTTATTTGTGGCATCTTAAAAAATAATCATAAAAAAGAAATACTTGTGGTTGCCAGAGGCGGTGGATAAGGAGGGGGAGAACTAAATAATAGTGATCAAATTACTTAAGGAATTCAAACACCACCAAAAAAGCAATCTGATTAAAAATGGGCAGAGGGCTTGAATAGAAATTTCCCCCAATGTGACATACAGATGGCCAATAGACACATGACATCACTAATAATCAGGGAAATGCAAATTAAAAGCACAGTGAGACATCACCTCACCCCTGTCAGAATGGCTTTCATCAATAAACAAGCAAGTAACAAATGCTGGTGAGGATGTGGAGAAACGGGGACCATCGTTCACTGTTGGTGGGAGGGTAAACTGATGCAGCCACTATGAAAAACAGCATGGAGCATCCTCAAAAACTAAAAATACAGCTACCATACAATCCAGAAATTCTTCTTTTGGGTATTTATCTGAAGAAAACAAAAGTATTAATTCAAAAAGATATATGCACCCGTATGGTCACTGCAGCATTATTTACAAGAGCCAAGAGATGGAAGCGACATAGATGTCCATCAACAGATAAATGGATAAAGATGTTGTGTGTATATGTATGTATGTATGTATGTATGTGTGTGTGTATATGATTTTGTGTATACACACACACACACATAGAGAGAGAGAGAGAGAGAGAGAAGAGAGAAATAATATTCAGCCATAAAAAAGAATCAAATCTTATCACTTGCAACAACATGGATGGACCTAGAGGGTATTATGTCAAGTGAAATAAATCAGACAGAAAGAGAAATACCATGATTTCACTTATATATGGAATCTGAAAAAAAAAGAATAAATGGAACTAAACAGGCTCACAGATAAGTTAATGGTCACCAAAGGGAAAAGGATAAAGGATGGGAATTTAAAAACATAATTAACATTGTAGAAAATTGAATCAGAGACAGAAAAAACAATCTTTAAAAAAATATTCATAATATTTTATTCCATTCTTATACTCTTCCTAGTTATCAAAACTAGTATCTTCAAATAGAAATGTCTTTTTGCAGAAAAAGTATTGCTACTTATTTTCAAATTGCTGTCACTTATATAGATATTTATATTCCCGATGGAAGTGCATAAGAATGATTATCTCATGTTATTCCTCTAGCCCTTAATACTATCTTGAAATATTTGCACACTTTTGTTACGCATTTCTTATTTTTGCTTTTTTTTTTTTATTACTAATGAGTCTGGATTTTTTCCCTCACTTTTGTATATACTACACATATCTCTAGCTAGAGTGTTCATCTTTTAAAAATTATTCATGACAGTATACGTCAATATTTTCACTAAATATCACATATGTTCTATTTTGCTTTGTTGCTAGTTTAATTTCAGATGACGTCTTTACAATGAACAAGAAAGGCATTGTTCTTTCTCCCGCAATTTCACAAGCTAAAAAAAAAAAAAATCACTTTAAAGTTTCAGGTTGAAGCAAAGTTTGCGCCTAGAAAAGTTACATCAGCCCCCACCCACAACCAGGTGATGGCACCTGGGGCCTCCTCTTCCCGCAGCAAATGTCCTATCAGCAGGTGATCCAGAAATACGAAGCGCAGATCTTGACTGGCAGCCTCTCTGACTCAAACATTTCCTAAGTAACTCAGGATTTTGTGTTGTGTTTCGATTCTGGCTTTTCTACACAGTCCTGTGGTCCTGGTCTACAGCGTTCAAATGTGGACCCGCCACCGGCAATCTGAGAGTGTGTCACACCTTCACACACCATTTGTTTCCAGGCATTTTGGTGCTGGTGGCTCTCTTTGTTAGCACAAAACTTCTGCTTGGACGTGTTTTCACTCACACACACGTCACAGCTGCTAAACCATCGGCCGCTGAATGACTCTGCAGATGCAGCTTCCACACGCGTGTGGTGTGTGCAGTGTGCTGATTTACACAACTTCTCTGGCATCCCTGAAATCCCTTAGAAGAATGATTTGCTACGAGCCGATTTCCTGCAGTGACAAGAAACACGGTTTTTTTTTCTCTCTCTCTCTCCCGTTTCACAGCTCTTGACTACCAGCCACGGGCAGAAGTCATCATTTCTTCAGCTGAGAAACGCTGCTTTCCAAAAACCTTTGGCAGAAGCTCCTGGAGATTTGTTTTTCTGCTCCTTCCTAATTTAGCAACAGTCTTCAAAGAAAAAAAAAAAAACCTGACAAATCGATGTAAGAAGAAACTTTAATTTTGCATTTTTTTTTCCATGGCAAGTCTCAGGGTTTATCGTCTACAACCAATAAAAGTGGACAAGGTTAATTTTGGGGAAAAGACTCGACAAAAAAGTGTATACACCCCAAGGTCAGATTGTTTTTTTATTCAAGACACAACACGTTGTGCAAATTCAAGATTTTATTAAAATCATATGTGAGGAAAGTTAACATAATATCTCAGTGGTGGAGGAAAATTTTTAATAAGGCGAAAGAATGAGTTACATGAATAAACAGAAGCGTGAACAGTGCTGTGACATTTAAACGATTATGTGGTTTTAATTATGCTTTTGATAAGCAGCGGCTTTCCGAGCAGCTATTCAAGGAGCTGAAATCAGCGCCTGGTACGGAATTAGCAGTTGGATTAGAGCTTTGTTTCCTGCCTTTGGTAATTTTTAAGGTAAGAAAGGGTTTTTGAAAACTTATAAAAATCTACTACCTACCAAAAGAAATTAAAAGATAAAAATTGGTAAGCAACAGGAAGAAAAAATGAAAAGAAACACACACACACACGCACTCACACACACACACGCACTCACACACACACACGCACTCACACACACTCAGAGATACGCACTGTTGACCCTTGAACAATGTGAGGTTTGGGGTGCCGCCCCCTTACGCAGTTGAAAATCCACAGATAACCTGACACCCCAAAAACCTTACTACTAATAGCCTCCTGTTAACGGAAACAGTTTAGTAACACCTATTTTGCATGTTATACATAT
Source organism: Macroglossus sobrinus (assembly GCA_004027375.1). NCBI lineage: Eukaryota > Metazoa > Chordata > Mammalia > Chiroptera > Pteropodidae > Macroglossus > Macroglossus sobrinus. Next base: position 465,080 of record PVKZ01001073.1, on the reverse strand, counting down.
TATATACTGTATCCTTATACCAAAGTTAGAAAAAAGAAAATCTTAAGAGAATCATTAGGAAAATACATTTGCAGTATTTATTGAAAAAAAAAATCTGCATGTAAGTGGACCCGCTCAGTTCAAACCCACGTTGCTCAAGGGTCAGCCGTAAGTGATCGTGAGACAGAGCGAGAGAACTGAAGGAGTAATGAGTGAAGTGACCGGAAGTCCAGCCCGTGCCAACCCCTCATTTGTTCTTGGCTGTCAGGGGCTTCCGGCTGATCTTTTTCGTTTTGTCATTATTTTTCTTCGGCGGTTCTGGATTTGCCTGCATGTGTCTGCCGTAGAGACTGAAAAGAGAGAGGGAGAGACCGTGAGATGCACCTTATTAACACAGGACAAGCTTCATCGGTAGAGATTTAAATAACAGATGCATGCCCGGAAATATCCGGTAAGCCACAGAAGACCAAGACATCACTCCTGCTTTCTCTGGGTCGTACACCGTGTTTTAGACTTAAAGATTCTCTTACAAACACACACAGAACGCTCCATGAGGTCCAGTTCTGGACTAGTGTCTTGGAATTTCACACTCCTTGGGCAGGCTGTGGAAACAGCAGGGGTTCGGGCCTGCGAGCACCGACCAGGCTCAGCACAGCCACTCCAGACCGGAGCTCCAAAGGCCGCGAGTGTTTAAGCCGACAGTGACAAAAACTGGGTCGAACTGAAGAGGCAGAGTGTCCACTTAGTGAAAAGTGAGCATCGTGCCTGGCCCAAAAGCCCAGGGGCTGGATAATGTGACAGAGAGCAATAGCGTCCGAGCCCACGCTGGCTTCTCACCCATGATGGATAGCGCTGGGCTGGCGACCACACATCAATGTCACGTTAATAAGTACCGCTGATTAAATGTTGACAGAGTGCCCTACGATTAAGGCCGACGGCATTCATCGCAGAGCCAACTAGCTCCGTGGCTGAGAGGATTGAACTGAACAGCACACAGTAATTAATCGATAATTTATGAGTAATTCTGATTAAACTAAATTAAAAGCCACCCTAAAATAAATATGGCTCAACCTCAACTCCCCTTATTAATATAACTGTGTCCCTAAGAGAGCCTGGTGGGTATCTCCGTTTCCACAGAGAAAAGGCGCTGTCCGACTCCGCTCGTTCACTTTGTGCCAAATGAACGAGGGTCGACATGAAGGCGGCCCCCTACAGGAGGCGTCCCCTGCCCTAAGGTCCGCTCGGGAGTCAACACCATCTCCAGGTGTCTGCATTCTGCCAGGTGCACGGTGCGGCACTGCTTGGCACTGCTTGGCACGTACCGATGCTCCCTCTGACACCGGCTGGACGGGCTGAGGCCTGCACTGGCACACAGAGTTGGCCAAATGACCGAGAGCTCAGGGAAAGCTGGACACTAGGGTTTTGACAGGTCGTCCTGTGCTCAGTCTTCTCCAGAGGTTTCCGGGCGTCTCCTCAGAAGGGCCTGGGCAGGTTTCCCCAGCAGTGCCCGTGGAGATGGGTGTCTGAGCCCCCCAGGAGTTTGAAACACAAAGTCTGGCCCACAGCAGACGACCCGCGAGCTGGAGAACGCACGTCCAGCCAGGCACGGGGCCTGTTCAACGGGGGAAGCCGAGGGCCACCTCCACGTGTCCCAGACAGGTTACTGCAGGGCCTGCGGGGCAGCTTTCAGATCTGTACACGGGCTTACACTTTTTGCCAATCTAACCAAGAGAGGGGTGCAGGCCCACCCAGCCTGACCGTGGGCCACCCTGTGCGCCCACAGGAAAAACGCCGCCTCCTCCCTCGAGAGAGCCTGCCATCCAGGAGAACAGGTCTTTAAACCCACACAGCCCCCTCCCCCTACATTTCAGAAAGTGCCAAATTCCCCTGAAGTCCCTGCCACGGACACCCGGGGCCCCGGATCCGAGGTGAAGAACCACTGGTTTGGCCCAGGAAAGTCCAGCCAGTCCGGCCTCACTGCTGTGGCCGCCTCAACCCCAGGGCCGGCCCTGTCCCAATCCCTAGAACCTGCGATCGCCACCTCACGTGCCAGGAGGGAGTCTGCGGCGGCGACTCAGGTAGGGATCTTGAGATGGGGAGAGGATCCGACTTGCATATCCCCTTCCACCGCCCCCCCCCACTGTCTCCCCGAGACACGTCACACAGCGGGGACGCTGAGCCACAGTGGACACGGAGGCTGCATTCCTCACCTCCATCGCACGCTCTGAAACCCTCGCCCTCCCCAGCCCTGCCCTCCTCCTCCCAGGGCGCCCCTCCCCAAGCCCAGGGCCTAGGGGGACAGGGGGACATGCCCCTGAGGGAGGGTCCTGGTCTCCAGGCCCCGCCCACCCAGCAGTGAGTCTGCGCTGCATTCACAGGGCCCCAGGGGCTTCAATCACACAGCTCCTTAAAGCTCCCCTCTCCTCTCCCCTCTCCAAGTCCTTCTCCCCCAAAGGGGAAAAACATACATGTTCTGTCTCACAGACACCGGCGACCCGTGAAGACTGCGAAAATACAGCAACACAACACCGTGACTCACGCACTTGGAACCCCAAAGTGGCATCAACAAAAACGAGGCCGGAGGAAGGAGAGGGGGCTGCTACGCGCCCCGTCCCGAGCGGGCAGGCATGGAAGGCTTCCCGCAAGGGGTGGAGGTTACCTGGGCCCTGACGGCGACGACCTAGCAAGGTCCTTTCAGAAGCGGGTGCAAAAGCCAGCAAGGCTCCTCTTTTGAAGGAAGGAAACAAAATGTTCCAGTGTTTCCATTCCTGCCTTTTTAGACGCAGACCCCACTGTGTGCCTGACCTTCCCGGGGCTACACAGCAGGTCACTCACTGCAAGGGGCCGAGGGACAGCAGCCCTGGACTTGCTATTTATAAAAGCCTGGCTTTTCCACTTACTAGCCGACGACTCCGGGCAAGTGATTAGCATCCCTCACCCCCACCGTGCCTCAGTTTCTCCACCTGTAAGAAACAATGTGGTTTTCCTCGGAGGGTGGCCACGGTGGTTAAATACACCGGCACCACGGTGAACCTACTGCAAGTGGCCAGCCATCCATCAGAGTGATTACAGATAATTATATAACGATTCCTTTACTTCTTTAGGGCTTTTTTTTTCCTGAAAAAAAAAAATGACATGGTATTTTCCATCAATGCCAAAGCCCCAAGCATCTCTGGAAGAAAGGTTTTCATCCTCTTTGAAGCAAGAACTAAGGCCGCGCTAAAGGCAGCACCTCACCTCCGTGGTGAGTCACCGCAGAGCCGGGGTGTCACTGCCCTTCCCCCTGGGCCCGACCCTTGCGCCCCCGCGGCTGTGTGGGCAGATGCAAGTCGGAACTTCACGGAGCAGCTGCTCCCGCGTGGAGACGCCGCTGGGGCCGAGAGGAAAGGACAAGTCTCCAATCCTGGCTCTCCTGGCGATTAGCCACGGGGCCTCCACTGTAAGAGGGGCAGGCAGAATACTGGCCCCCCAAAGGTCTACATCCTAATCCTTGAAACCCGTGAATATACCACATGGCAAAAGGGACCTTGCACAGGTAATGACGTTAAGGATCCTGAGCCGGAGAGATTCGCCTGGACTGGCCGGGCAGGCCCCGTGTAATCACACGGGGCCTGATCAGAGGGAGGCAGGAGGGTCTGAGTCAGAGAGACATCTGAGCCACTGCCCCGCGGGCTTCAAAGACGGAGGGAGGGGCTGCCAGCCAAGGAACGCAGGCAGCTTCCGGAACAAGCCTGCGGACACCGTGACCTCAAGACAGTAAGATAATCCATTTGTTTCGTTTCAGCCACCAAGTTCATGGTAATTTGTTACAGCAACAATAAGAAACTCATAGGGTAAGTGAACCTCTCTGGGCTGTACACAAGGCAGCCTATCAGGACGATTCTGCTTCATTTCAGCAGACAAAAAAAAAAAAAAAAATTTCTGGGGTAGCAGCTAAGAAGGAGGAAAAATTAAAAACTAAGTTTCAGAAAACTAAGTTTCAGGCACAAAGTTTCTCCAAATGAACAAAGAGAACCGTTTCTACCAGAAGAATGGGAGCAATCGGGACGCCTGTCCCCTGTCCACAGAGGTTAAGACTAGATGGCCCCGGCCCCTTCCACTCGCTGAAGCCAACACTCATGGACCAGGTGTCGAATGTACCTGGGATTAATTGACAGAGGGTTGTAGAGGGTCACTGAGTGATGACATAGAGGGGACACGCCACACCATGCAGGGCCCCATGGGGAGGAACCAGGGCTAGTCAGGAGACAGGCGAAGTGGCAGATCCCACAGACAGGTTCGTGGGAAGGAGTGCGTGAGGTGGGGCAGGTGGTCCAAGAGAGTTCGGGATGGGACAGCGTGAGTCATTTCAGGGTTGGCCTCTAGCTGCCTGTAACTGGGAACAGGGGAAACACCGTCTTGGTGACAGTGAGTGAGATAAGGACGTGGCTGAGGGTGAGGCTCTGCCTTGGGTGGTGTGTATGTGAAAGGCACACTCACAGCAAGCTGTCTGCTACCCCTAGGGGTTAGCTAGTCCTCGGAGGGGCAGCCTTTCCCCAGCTAGCACGACCTCCATAGAAGTCAAAGCATCATAAAATAAAGAAAATTTAAAAACATAATGAATGAATACGGCCCACCGTCTTTTCTGGCCTCCTGACGACCCCATGTCCTCCCACGATGTACCTCCCCCTCAGGACCTGGTGAGCGCGGCTTCCCGTGCGGGGCCCAGCCTTCTCCCTCGTGCACCCGGGAAAACCCCAACCATCCTCGGGAACGCGGCACAAGGCACTTCCCACACCGGCACGTCCCCTTGGCCCTCTGTTCAGGCGGCACTTGTCCCACCTGTCCCGAGGACCAGGCCTCACCCCCCTCCGCGTCCCCACACCCTGCCTGCTCTGAACCACGCGACTCTGGTGAAGATGACTAAGGCGCCACAGTCTGACGTCCTCACCTGTAAGGTGAGGACACAGATCCCCAGCGGCCCTGCAGGGCTGTGGTGAAGGCTCGACCAGACGTGGGGAGGGCCTCGTCTGCGCTGGCACACAGCAGGCACAGCAGGATGGCCACTGTCGCCGTGTGCTCTCGGAGAGTCCGCGACTCGGGCGAGGAAGGTGGCCCGTCCCTTCCCTGTCTCAGACGCTGCCTCTGCGCACCGGGCGCAGTCCGATCCCTCCTCAGAAAGGTCTCTGGTGGGCGCTGAAATCCGGCCATGCCAGCTTAAGAGTGACAGAGGGAGCCTGGCTCAAGGTCACAAAGGGGGCAGTCACCGCCCACAGGCAATCTGCCCAACCCAGCAAACGAGGGAGGCACGTGGGGCAGAGTCACGGAAAACCTCCTCTCCCCTGGAATCTGAGGTTTATAGATGGGATCTGGGAGGCGAGTAAGGAGCAGGGAGACCAACAGGGAACAACCTAACGTGACAGGAGGGGACCGGTGTCGCCCAGGGGTCTGGTGAACAGGCTCTGTCGCTGAAGAGGCTGCCGAAGGCGAGAGACGTCTGTGCGAGCTCTTGCCTGGGGCACGAGGAGCAGGCCCTGTGGGGCCACAGGGGGGCCCTCTCCACTGTCCCCGTGAAACGGGCCCTGCCCTGAGCAGCCGCCTGAAGAGTCCCCGCCGACCAGCAGCCCTGCAGCAATCATGGGGTGACTCTGCGGACTGCTGGGGTCACCGGGCTGGGCCCTCCGAGGCGTCCTGTGCAAGCGGCCTGCCTCTGGTTGCTGCGAGCGCCACGCAGCCGAACGCTCTGGCCTGCTGGCATCTGAGATCACACAGCAAAACTTCCAGCCTGCCAGAATCAGCGTGTATTTTGCGACAAATAGTATATTAAGCACTTGATGTGCTTAATTAACCTATTACTGATAGCTTAATTTTATTTACTATGTGCGCCCCCACTTGTGAGGAAAAGGATCCATGACTCTTCCTGTTCCTGTTGCATCCGAGGGTCCCCTGCAACGCCCTCCACGGCTGCGGCACTGACGCCCGCTGTGGGCCACCCCGTTCCTTCTTCACAATTCCCCCCCTTGGCTGCAGTGCACTGCCTTGGTTCTTAATTCTCTCCAGACACTTCTTGGGTCCTTGTGTTTCCGCTGTTGTCTCTTTGCCTTCTCTCCCTGGAACGATCATCTGACTTCATAGCTTCAGTGATGATCTCTAAGCAGCAGCCTTCCAAGTCAAGGCCATCTTCAACCCCCGCTGTGCCTTATTCCCACTGGGACACTGAGCTCTTCAATCCAACCAAACCGCGTCAGCGTTCCCTACCCCAGCGTCCACAGGGCTGGGCCTCCCCATCTCCAGACCTTCAGGAGCAAAGCTGAAGTTATTTCGACATCTGCATCTTTGTTTGGCTACCCCATGAGTCAAGTGTGATTGGCACTTCCTCTGCAATAGTCATTCTTAGCCTGGGCCCAGGGAAGGATCTGAAACTCTAAGTAAAACTATACGTGTCCTTGTCAGCAAAAGAGAACACAGCTTTCATCAGTTTCTCAAAAGATTCATAACTCGGTGGATTAGTTGGTTGTTTTATGGCGTCTATTCTTACTTTCATCATCCTATGATTTCATCCATTCTCATTTTCTCCTACTGTTTCACATGGACAGGAGAGGATTAAAATGGGCCGCTCTTTGCTCTCCCTGATGCTAAGCCGCTCCCTCTTCTAGCGTGTCCTGTGCGTGAGTGACAGAATACTCTCTCCTTATCTTATGCATGGAAAACAGCACTCACTGCCCACTGGAGGAGCCTGGTACGTGGCACAGAGCACTTAACGTGCCTGACCCCATCTCTCTGTTCACTAACAGACCCGACTACAAGTAAGCCTGGTCTGGAGGACGGATCGAGTGTGAATTCTGCCACCTGTTAGCTGATTAACTTCAGAGCCCATCTCTTTCTAGAGTCTCTGTTATCTTCACTGGCAAGTGGGAGTATCTGCACATGTCTGCCTCATAGGCGCTTCTGACAATCAGACTGGCTTCGGTTCACTTGAGCGCTGTGAACAATACAAGCTGAATCAGTCCGAGGCCTGGAATCAGGCCTTCCTGCCAGCCAGCTCTCCTTGTGGTCTGTTTTTTGCTGATCTGTGTCACTACTGCCTGGAATGCCTGCCTGGGTCCTTTCTGCCATTCAGATCCTATCCGTATCTTTATGGTCTTCACAGCACCCCCTTTCCCCCAATTCCTGCCTTCACAGAATACTGCGGGATTTCTCAGGATTTCACCTCTAAGTCCTTGATGATACACACAGGGCGATGCCAGCTCCGGGCTCATTGTTCTGAAACACCAGTACGGTGCCTTGACAGCGACCCATCACAATTAGGGCGACCGTTCATTCAACGTTCACCGTCGCAACAATCCCACGAAGTAGAGGCTGTTATCACCTTCATTTTTCAAATGAGGACACCGAGGCTCAGAAAGTCTAGGCCTGGATCAAACTCAGGCAATTACTCCCAAAATGCACACTCTTAATGCACCAAGTGGTTCTGTCTCCCATCTTTTCGGATTCCTCGGTTCTGTCTTCTTAATAAGCCTGCCATTCTCTCAAGGTTGGGGGCTGCACACCTCACTTCTTTTGTATTCTACATACTCGAGGCGCCGCTAGCAGCACATTGTGTGCGATGTAAATATTGTGCTTCCGAATGCCAGGTATGAAAGGTGCAATATGCCGTTCTTAAGTCATTTGCTCATGTCATCTGCCTCCCTCCTGTTGTTTTGGGTGTTTCCATGGAAAGTCCTTATACAGACCAAGAAAAGAACCCATTTTAAAATCTAAGGAGATGGCCAGTGACAATAAGGGAGAGAAATTATTTTGTTTATAATCTGTAATCTTATGGTACGATGCTAAATTTAAAATCTCTGCAAATAAATCTGTGGACAAAGTGTGAAGCCGAGATTATTAATATGCATTTGTAATATCTTTATTTATCCTATCTAGCAGCTATGAGGGGCTGGTGACAAGAACCTCAGCACAGAAATTGCTGCATCTTAAAGGGAGAAAAAAAATAACAGTTACCAGATCCCCATAAGAAGTCTCATTGATTTAAAAGGCAATGATTTTTGGAGATCAAGCCTCCCAGCAATGGTTCCTCATAATTCACTGATGTCAGTATGTGTCTTTCACGCTCACATTTCACATTACGACCCTCACTGCTCTGTCGCCAACTCCCCGCGTTAAAACAGAAATACGAACATATATGTACCAACAGCATCCACAGAAATTGCCAAGAAAAATTCATAGCTGGCTTAGGACTTAAACTATACAAAAAATATAAAATAGAAGGCAGATTTAAAAATACCCCATACATTCTAGACTCACTACCTGCCCTACTGGAGGGGAGAAATGAGGATTCTCGCAGAGCAAAACTAACACTCTCATGCACAAAAGATGCTCATTAAACTTCATCATCCTGTCTACTCTAATGACGCTTTTACTTAATAAAAATTCCCCGAGCAGTTGCAAGGATATTAGGCCAGGTCTTTGGTTATGTATCAGAGGTCCGAGCTGTCACCAGCAAGCGCGCGGTTCAGGGGTGTGGTCCCCGGGGAAGGAGCAAATACAGCTTTCACGGAATACGTGCAGAGGAAAATCAATAACTGCAACTTGCTTCCCTGCTTAAGCATTTAAGAAAAGAAGTAATCCTTTTAAATTAACTACGAAGTGCTAAGTGTTGCAATTTCCAGAATAAACTAGAAAGCAAAAGAAAACAAGTCTAAGGGCTTTTTTTTAGGTTTCCCAAACAAGCTATTTCCTTAATAGATATCATACCTGGAGTACTGGAACATACATAATTTATAAAAAGAATTATTTAATGATCTAGTCCTTGAATTTGTAGAGATTAAAAAACAGAGACAACCAATTGTATATGTTTGTACGTGTTTGTAATACATAGATATACAAACCTATTCATAAATACGAGGGAGAAACTACTTTTATAGCTGCATTTACCCCCTTCAAAAATCATTCCTAAAAATATGACTTTAAAGTTCACTCATTTAAATCTGGCTCTCAAAAGCAGAGGAAACGAACACGCCGCCAGCCCAGCCATCCTCACACTGACCCACGGCTGCGTGGCCCTGCGGCCAGCTCTCCCCACCTCCACCGCCGCCCTCCACATTCCCGATGCCCAGCACAGGGGCAAACGAGTCAGGCCCCTGGCCACGTCTGGGGTTTGGACTTGCTATTCGCTCTGTCTGCAGTGTCCCCCGCCAGGGCTCCCCAGAGCGGCACCGCTGCCTCCCCCATCTTACAGGTGGAGGAGACGGATGCGCGGAGAGGCTGAGACCGTCCCCCCGGTCTCAGTCTGGCTGTGCTGTCCCAGCTTTAGTATCCAAACACGACTCGGCCTCAAACCTTTCCCTTCACTCCGGGCACAGTAACTGGTTCGTACCTGAGCCCGTGGCCAATTTGAGCCAAGTACAGAAAGACCTGCGGTCCAAGCCCCGACTATTGGGAAGAAAAGTCTTGTCTTTTCTGTTTGGACTGAATCAGGAGCCCAGATCTGCTGCCGGCCGTGTTGACACCTGTGAAGAGAGCCTGCCTGGGAGAGAAACCGGCACACAGCAGAACTCAGAGATGGAGAGAGGTGGGGCCCCTGGCACTGAGACCCTATGTCATGCCATCCCAGAAGTCTACCGCACCCCTACATCATTTTTCATATAAAATAACCACCTAATCCCCATTCCTCTTAAGCTTTGTGTTCCCTGCAATCAAAGGAGTGGTGAACCCTGAGTGAGTCATCACTCTGGTCTACTTCAGATATAAATTCCTAAGAGAGGTCTCTTTTTGTCCACATTACCTTAGTCAAGGAACCTTTTCTGATGCCCTCGACTCTGGCTCATCAGCCGATAAAAGCCCAGGCCCGCTCTAGGGCCGTCTGTCTGCTGGAAGCACGCGGGCTGTGCCGGCCCAGGGGCCGCTCCAGTCTTCGGCGCAAGTTACCCTCTGGCGCAGAATTCTCGTTCCTACTTCAGGTTCTTATGTATTTTTCTCAGTTCCTGCTGGGTGTCTGAGGCTAGAAGGCTGAGGGTGACACTGGGAGCATGATGAATGCATCACGGTGCCACTCTGTGAGGCCACTTGGGAGCCCAGCCCGTCACCCTCTCATGGGCTTTTATGGAATTTTAGTCAGATCTTACGTTAGTAAGAACTCGCTGAAGGCTGCAAGTGCTTCTAAAAGAGAATTAAGTTAAAATGCATCTTATAAAAGCAGTGTTTTGTTTTGTTGGTTTTTTTTTTTTTTGAAAAAAATAAATAAATTCTCATTATCGTGGAAAGATAAGTCTTTCCGGCCACATGTGGTTCCTTCACAGACAGCTCAGAGCTGCTCATGATCTGCAAAGTCATTAAGCTAGTGGCCATCACAGCAAAACTCACGCAGCACTGACTAAACGTGACCATTTCCACGCGGAGCATGAGTGGCATTTTCTACGTGTTAACACATTTAACCCTTACACCGTATCACACGAACGAAGGAAATCCTGTGGGTGCACCTTTCTCCTACGCTCTACACATAAAACGATGTCCCAGGTACAGAGCTAGTGCCACAGAACTCGGAAGACGAGTCTAAACAGAGAAGGCTTTGCTCTTTCTTTCCTTCGTTCTTCAGACAAGGACAAGTGGTAAAATACGGCGGTGTTTCTCCACCGCGTCCTTCTCTCTGTAGCTGGCTATTGAGACTCTGCTCCTGGGACCATCCTCCCTCACAGCTTCTCTCAGCCCAGTTGACCTGATGACTGGAGCACGACAGGGGACCCATGGGTGAGTTGATGGAAAGCTACACATCTCTTTAAACTTAAACACAGCGGACCTACAGGCTCCAGAGTGCAGGGCGAAAAACACTGATCCGGGACTCTGAAGGCTTTACAATTCGCCCACAATCTGCGTTTTTCTAGACAGACACGAGGCCTTTGGATTTAAGCAGAGGTGGCGACCGTCCAGCACGCGTGCTGCCGCGGCTCGTCACTGGTGGGGCGCCGTATCAGACTGCACCCCGGTCAGAGGTGGGCATCTGAATGGCACGTGTACACTTTACACATGAAACGTGTGTAATACTTTGTTTATACCAACTCACATACCCTTAAGAAAAGTTATGTTAAATAAAGCCTTACAGGGCTTGCCTCTCTCATGTTCCTTCCATGTTCTGGTCAGATTACGGCACAATGTCTGAAATTTTATTAGACAGCCCTGCATCCTTCGCCTCTCCTCCTTGTCCACAGATATTCTGTGAAGCGAGTCACATTTAACATACAGGTGGAGCAAAGAGATACAATAATAACCACCACCACCACCACCACCACCACAACCAGAGGACTCAAAACCAGAAAGTACACAGCGTTCCAGCCATGAGACACACCACCAGCAGCTACAGGTAAACGCTGCCTCCTGCCATTTCCCCGGCAAAGCTGAACTCCCTCGTGCAAGCTGGGCTCTCTCAGAAGCGCCAAACCCCATTCCTGAAACCCAGCAGACCGAGTGGCTCTGTGCCTTCCCTCCATGCTGATCTCAAGCTCTGAACAACTGGCCCGTGGTCAGGAGAAGCTGGCGGCGGGGAAGGAGCCAGGCTTTTGTGAGCCAAGGAACAAAGCGGCATTTGGAAACACGCCAACCGCTGTCAAACGAACGGAGAGGACATCTGGGAGAGCTCCTCGGTGGCCGAGTCTTTGGGTCCCACCCTTCCTTTGGTTTCACTTCCATGTTCCTGAATTTTGTGGAAAAACATATTCCGAAAAGGAATAAAGGTTTTAAAAAATACTTTTAGCCCAGATATAGTCAGCAGATGTAATATGTGCCATGCATTTCCGCCTAGTTTTTCTTTTAAATCAAGAGATTAAAAAGTCTCAGAGAAAGTTATGGTCTCCAAGTACAAAAAATTTAAAAACTAAGACGTCTGTGGTTTATGCCTGATTTGAAAAATGATCTACTAGAGGCTTCTGTGCATCAGCAGTAAATCCGGCTGGGGACCCTGGGAATGCATCGAGAGGGGGGTGTGACTCCGCTCGGGGCTCAAGCCTTAGTTACGTGATGCCCCCAACAGGCCTTGTCGACTCGGAGCAGAACTGTGGCTGTGGGTGGGGAGAGAAGAGCCAAAGCTTGTCACAACAACCTCTCCGTCCAAGAATCCCGAGTGTTTCCTCTAGGAATCGCACCCACAAAGCGCTCCTGGAAAGTGCCGGAGCGCTCTAACTGCAGATGGTGGAAGGGAGGCGAAAGGAGAAGCACGCGCTGAGGCGCCGGAGGGCCGGGCCGGGGTGTCCACGGAGCACGCCTGACCCGCTCGCTTGTTACGGGTCCCCCTCTCCCGTCGCTGTGGCTCTGACGTGGCCGACACGATGACACACTGGGTGAAAATCACAGAGGGAACGCGTGCATGACCGTTATCTCAAATAGGAACAAGGTTAAGTTCTGGAATAACCGACTCGAAGTGACTTATGGGCTCATGGAAAAACAGTCTCCCCTAAAAAGTTATTAATAATCAAGATGGCTTCTGCCCATCATATCTTCCAACCGTCAGCAGTGCCCGCTACACTGGATATCTACAGAGAGTTCACTGCCCCCTCAGAACTACTTCTCAGAAAGCTACTTTTTAAATCTCATTTTTAAACACATATTAGTATTTCCAATGTATAGACATAATTCATACTTTCACACATCCGTATCTCTAAGATATGAGATCCACAAAAGTAATTTTAAATTTTATAGTAGCCACATTTAAAAAGGAAAAATACAAAAATTGACTTTAATTTATTTAACTCTATGTATCCAAAATATAGTCAAAATATAGTCATCTCAACATGTAATCAATATAAACATGATTAATGATCGAATTTATCCTTAAAGATAAATGATTCAGCAAATATGTCATATAAATTTAATGATTTTTTTTGTTGTTGTTGTTGTTCTAAGTGCCCTTGAAATCTGGTGACTGACTTTCGTAGCACATCCCAATGAGACCAGCTCGAGTCCAAGTCCGAGCGCCACATTTCGTTAGCGGTCACCGTCCGCAGAGCCCCAGGGAGGGACCATCTGAACAGGGCGCAGTCGGACCACTTTCTTGGACTGGGAAGAAAGGCATTCTGAAAGCCACCGACCCTCTCCTGGCACTTGGCTACTTTTAGTGCTTTACAACAGGAAGGATGAATAAGTGTACTATATCACTTTTTAAAAAAGTAATCTCACTTCCCTAGAGATTCTTCCACTATTTTTAATTATTATAAAAAGCCCACGCACGGGACTCAGTGTGAAGTGGCCGGGTGCCCCATCCGTGAGGCTTTCGCCAGGAGCAGCTCAAGAAGCAGCTGCTACAGGCCACGTGCATTCGTGAGTTTTGCCATTTCTCAGGAAAGCTGGACTTCCCCGCCCAGCTGTGCACCTTCTACAGGGGCAAACACTAAAACTAGACTCTGGCCCTCCACCCTGCTCTGGCCCCATCCATCCGTGACCGCTGGGCCCGAGAGTCTGGGGGGTAGGCTGCCAGGAGGTCCTCAGGATGTCACTGCAGGCGGCTACGAGGCGGGACATCACAGTTATCACAACTGAGCTTTCATAAAGGAGAGAGCAGGTGTGCAGAAGAGAGAGCGGACGAATATTAAATCTGCTGGTCATATCAGGGCTGAAAGTATTTATGAATTCTCCCATTCCTGTCGAGGTATTTTTTTCCCATACAACTCAGAAATATTAAATTAAAAACTAAAGGAAGGGTGAGATGCAAAGACCCATCTACTACTGAGCTCCCACAGGTGTCGTCATCACTTTTGTGACAAATGTTGACTTGCTCCCAAATGCCACTGCTTCTTTCCTTGCAGAGACACAGCCCCTCAGCCATCAGCCCTGCTGGGTGCTCCCTCGCTCTGCTTGTCTCTCCCATGTCACTGATGGCCGCCACCTTCGCCTCCAGCGAACGTCGCCAAGGAGCCTCTCTCACGGGGGACACGCTACAGAGCCGACTCAGAAAGTGCGCACGACGAGCGAGGAGACTCGTGAGTACTGGCTGGGCAGCCCGGCTCTGCGAAACCTCGGTTCTACCACGTGTGAAATTTGAAGTGTCATCAGGCCTACACCGCTTACGGTTGCAGGGGCTGCGTGAGAAGGTCCCGGAAAGAGCTGATCACTGCATCTGGCCACCACTGTCAAGATAGGTTAGGTCACTTCTGCAGGATCTCAGAGCAAGTGGAAAAGTGAAGGTTCAAGGCCTAGTTTGTCTGATTTCCAAATCCAGCAGAGAGAGAGAGAGGGAGCGAGAGAGCATGAGTGAAAATGAATGTGAATCTCTCTCTGTGCTCGGTGTGGAAGTTAAAACATCTGGCAGGCTGTAGGAAGGACCTGGTTTTGAATCCGTCTATTATAAGCTGCAGTTGGGGACTCTTGGAGAGCTCACGCTCTTTGAGCAGAGCTTCTCATCTGGAAAATGGGACTGTCAATAACAGCACATACCTCCTAGGGCGGTTAGGCGGTGCCAAACAGCTGCTCAATTATCCAAGGCTATTGCACACCGCGCTCTGAACTGGGGTTGTCCATTCTGAACTGGCTGAAGCCACAGAATCACAATATGCCTTATGGTTGTATGAGAAAAGTTTAACAAGCATTTTTTTTTCCAAAGATAGATGACAGATAGATAAGATTGATAGAAAGATAAGATATATGATAGATTATAGATAGATTATAGATAGATGATAGATTAGATGATAGATAAGACAGATGATAGACAGATATACAGACAGACAGATTTTTTAATGCTGTAACAAATATGCTTTGAGGAAAAAGCAAATGATAGAGAACATAAGGTGGAGCCTTGTATATAAAACTACCAACAAGTTTAGTCACTTTCCTTATCTGGAAAGGTATATAAATGTCTTCCTAAGGTAGATAAACGTCTAATCACTATGTTGTACACCTGAAACTAATATAATATAGTATGTCAACTGTAATTAGAAAATAAACTAACAAGGAAGAAACTGTAGTCACTTTCTGAGCCTGGTAGTCACTGAAAATAACGCAAAAACGTGCTGGTCAATGCCAGATCATCTCAGCCTTCCCAGAAGGTCCCCTCTCTTTGCTCTGTCCAGGGTGCTGAACGGGAGGCTCACTAGTACTAACTGGAAACACGAACACGGTAGTGAGTGCAGACATCTTCCATCCTCCTCTTGCTTCAGCTCTCCCATTCACACGCTAAGCTGTTCTCGAATCTATTCCGATGGGAACCACATTACGTAAGAGTCAATAATCTTTATGGTAACTCTGCAGTGAAAGTGTCGTTTGTTGTAATGAACACCGATCATAAGTTAAGCCCCTAGCTACTCTCTCCGTTATTTTTCATTATACTGTTCCTTGCTCTGTTATATTTCAGGAGTACTGAGGGAATTCAACCAACTATGTTTGCCAGTCAGCTCTTCGTTATTCGGATTAGATTCTGCTAAGATGCAATGGAGCAATTTGCAAACACACTGAATCTTAAGGAAATGCATCAGACGCTGGTTAAATGTTCTCCTCCGCCAATGCCAGCGGGCACCCCACCTTCCCCCTGGTTATCTGTCCTCTTAATTTGCTATTTTTCTCTCTACTTATCCTCCACTCAATTCACAGCATGGTTCTCCAGGCCCATATCCGAGAGAGTATTAACTACGTGTTTCTGGTTATTTTTTCCTTCAGTAATGACTTTGTTCAATCCGACACCCAGAATAATGTTTCCAAAGTCATCATCGACCGCACACAGCTCTCACTTGCAAACACCGCTCTGCTCACATGTCAGTCACTCCCCCTCCAGCCGCTCTGAAGGGCGCTAACTCCAAAAGGCGCACTGGTGAGAGAAAGTTGGGATTCTTCCATTTTTAAAAATCCCAATATGAAAAATTCGTTTTGTCTGCTGTATACTGAGCGTGAGAGTAGAGCTTCCACATGCCTCTGCTTTGCGTGCTTAGAAATGCTCCCAAGCAGGCGGTGAGCCCCTGGAGAGACCTCGTCTCCGCCATGCCTCGGGCCAGCAGCACAAAGGCGCAGAGGCCACGTGGGCCGGGCATTGGGCCAGGAATGCTTGTGGGCTTTGCCGCTCTCTCCTATTGGATCTGAGGCTTCGGTCCATCTCCATCTTACACAGGACACTGTTACTTTTGATTCAGGCCGTTAGCTCCAATCTTGTTTGCCACAGTGCCAGAGAATGATTTCAAATATTAAAGATAAGAAAATGGCACCTGAAGGCACCAAAGATCTGAGCTGGCCACCGTGGGTATGTTTTTAGGGTGCACTTGGCTGGGAATCCTCCCTTTTCAGGGAAATCTAGCTCGATGAACTGATGTGCATTCAGAGAGGCGTGCTGCAATAATGCCACATTCTCTGTTACTGTGCTTTTCTCCTGATACACATCAGAGGAAAGCTGAGAAGAAACTTATATTAAAATGTCTGCAGCTCTTTACAAACATTAAAATTTTTTCCCAGACATGACATAGTGCTTCTGGTATGTGGAAACGACTCTATTGATGGATGTGAAGATCACAAGTATGTAAACATATATAAACAATCTCACGCCGGGTCATATTTCTTGGGAATTTTGTAATTGCGGGGAGGATGGGCACAGAATCAAGTCCAGAACAAAAGCTGAGCTGTATGCACCCTGCCACCTCAAACAGGAAGGATAAAATTAGTAAATCCAGTCCTTCTGTACCGAAGGGAAATAATCATTCTGAGTAGTTCATTAGCCAAAATCTCAATTTCAAATTAGATGGAACACATGAAAACAGTCAACAAGCCAAAAGCATCGGAAACTTTTAGCAGATATTGAAGAAACAGCCAGCATCTGACAAGAACTATACACACCAGAAGCCAAAAAAAGAAAGCTCCCTAAAATGGTACAATACATTTACTGCGTATGTAAGAGGAATCACTGTGGAATATATCACCATACGGAACCAGAGGCACAAGTTGCTAACCTGTCTGAGCCTCGTTTTACTCACACATAAAATAAAATGGGCATTCTCCCCGCCAGCGAACACAGTGGCTCTGTGGATTCGATGCCAAGTGCTCACTTAGCTAACCTTGGGCACAAGGTTTACAACTGTTACCCAAATACTCCACTCAAAAGCATATCTATTAGGAAGTACTAAGAAATCACAAATGAATGGAAAGACACAGATGGAAAGATGTTTAAATTTTAATTTAAATTTTTACTTAAACATCTTTCCGTCTATGTTAAAGACTTTCCATCTTTCTGTCTGTGTGAGATAATACTCCAGTAGTATACAAAAGTTCCATGCATGCATACCGCAGGCAGACCTATCTACCTGGCTTAGGTAACAGCACGCCGCGTGCTCACTTTTGCCTCGTCAATTTGGTTCCAGTTATGAGTCTTCGCTAGTGAAAAAGCTGCTGGTGACGTGGTCCTCTACCAATTACCCCTTTGCGACCGCAACATGAATAACTGCCGTCACTAAGAGCAAACCAATCTGGGCTCACGGCAAGTTCTGTGCCCTTTCTTTTGGTCGGTAAGGCTTACTCTCATCCCAGGGGCATCTATACTAAAAATAAGAAAAACCGGAGGGAGCCAACCCACTGCATGCTCCCATCAGTACGTGCTATTACGGCGGGTACCCCAAGGGGGGGCAGCCTGTGTGCTCCAAACCTTCAACAAGAGGCGGCCGGCCAGCCGTCCACCCACAGGTACGGCAGAAATCAACTCGACTTGGAAAGACCGCTGATTGCACACATACGAACGCATGAACATTTATACTGTTCTTAGATGGAACTATAAAAATAAACTTGGGTAGCAATCTGAATGGTCCTTCATTTCCTAACTTGTAAATTTCATTTTTAAAAGAAAGAGAAATAGATTTCAACCCATTTAGAAATTCAGATGTTTCCTACTTAAGCATAACTTCTACTAGCATTTTGGTAAATTTCTTTCAAGTTTATATCCAAAGTATTTTTTTTTACACAGTAATGATCTTAGTTCATAATTTTATCATTAGGTTTATAATTTTAAACAAACGGGATAGTGCTATTTACCACATAATGATAAACGAAGTTACTGACAGGCCAGCTGTGAATCTACACTGCATTTCGTAGTGAATGTGCACATTTCTTTGGGGACAGACTGTGTCCAACATTCTGCTTGAACAGAAAAGCAGCTTCAGCACTGAGGCTTTGGACAGTGCACTGAACTTATACGGGCTTCAGTTTTTCTTCTCATCAGAGGAAACAAAACAAAACAAAACAAAACAAAACAAAAAAAACAGGGATAAATGATATTCACCAGCATCACTAGACATTTGTGAAAGTTAAGAAAGATAAAAGTAGTATCTCACAAAAATGTAGGCCTCCACTGACGAAAAGAGTGGATAACACACGAAGCCATTTCTCCCTGGCTTTTCTTAAAACGATGCACACGAGCCGGAGACACAGGAGAAGCGTGGTGAAGATCCGGTCTTGCCTTCACCCAGGAGAGGCCCTTGGGAACCAACAACCAGAAGGGAGCGCTAACTCGCCCCTGTGGAAAGGGACTCGGTCCCAAGAAGGCCTCAGGAGAGGCCAGGGCCACTTCTATTTTACTGTAATGGGAGTTAAACGCATAGTCACACAAAAAAAACTAAGATGGTCTCAAAACATGCAGTATACAGTTGACCACTGAGCATCATGGGGGTTAGAGGAGCGGACCCCCACCCCGCCTGCACAGTCAAAAACCCATGTGTAACTTACAACTCCCCCATATCTGAATTACTAACAGTCTCCTACTGACCAGAAGGCTTATCGATTATACAATTAACACACAGTGTGTATGTTATATGTACTACATACACTGCATTCTTACAATAATTAGAAAGGAAATGTTATTAAAATCTTAAGGAAAATACATTTACAGTATTTACTGAAAAAAAGTCCATATATGAGTGGACCGACGCAGCTCAAACCTGTGTTGCCGAAGGGTCGACTGTATTCCACATGTGGACACTTAACGAAGTAACGATTTAAGACAATAGTCAAAGCGACGTGACGACTGTGTTTCACACAGTGGCTCTCAACCAGGCGCAGCTCTGTCCTCCACAGGGGCCACTCTGGCAGTGTCTAGACATATCTTTGGTTGTCACACCTGGGAGGGCTACCAGCATCTAGGGGTTACAGGACAGGGATGCTGCTAAACACCCCAGGACACACAGGACAGTCTCCAACAACCAGTCATTATCTGGCCGAAAAGGTCAATAGTGCTGGGGTTGAAAAATCCTGGTGTAAACAAAACTCACAAGTAAAATTAAACTTGAGGTCCTCGCTGAACATTACAGCCAGGGAGAAATGAGTCTGTTTCCCTTATCCCACCCCAGCACCCCTTGGTATAACTTCTTCCCTAAGCGATGTCTCTCGGCGATGTTCTGTGAAGTGACCACACGTGCCAGATGCAAACTTCGAATTTTAATTCCTGTATATGTATTTTTCCTAATTGTGCATGACACCAATTTATTGTTTGAAATACTGATGTACAGTTTCTTTTCAAAATAAATTTAAGTATGTAAATTAATTTCAGAAAATATATTAAATCTTATAACGACATAGGTGCTACCTGGATACGGCAAAATCACTATCCACGAATCATGTTTCTGTAAGTGTGTGTGTGTGTGTGTGTAGAGAGAGAGAGAGAGAGAGATAGAGATTGAGAGAGATTCCACTCACACATAGCTACTTAACAGTTCAGTCTGAGGCTGACGGTGATATTAAGTAAAATTCTACAAGTTACAAGACGAAAAGAGAAGCATGGGCCCACGAGTTCCAAGGTTTCTTTTTCTCAGAAGGGAACTCTGCTCATAATAATATCCAAGGATTTTAAAGCTACATTAGGGCAACATTCCAAGGATGGCAACTGATCAGGGCTTTAAAGCAGCAGGAAGGGTTCCAGGAAACACTGAGTGAAAAAGTTTCTTACTTGAGCATAAAGATTGTTCAAGGATGTCTGGATTTATAGAGAAAGGCAGTTTGTAAACCAGAGCTACAGACGGTTTACACACACACACACACACACACGCACGCACGCACACGCACGCACGCACGCACGCACCCGGAACGAACATCAGCACTCAAGCAGAAGGGGTGTGAGAAGAAAGAGTGAGGGTCAGGGTTTGAGGAGCGTGAATCACAGAGACGGGTCTACACCCGTGGACCGTAAGCCCCTGAGAATTTCCCCAGCCCGGGCTCAACGCTCCAGATTCTCGGCCCCGAGCTCTCCTTGGGCCGCGTGAAGGAAACGCCGCCCCCCGGAACATGGAGAGCTGCAGATTTCTGGGTCCAGGACCCCTTGGGGACGAGGGCCACAGGCCTGTGTCAGGTGACTCCACACAACTACCGATCCAAAGAGACGACTCGGCGATGTGTGTTTCTAGGGATGAAACTAAGAGGGAATTGCACATGGAACTGCAATCTGAGCTTTAAAAAATAATCACAGAAACGAACACTGCATCAGGCGAAGTCGAAAGCAAAGTACGCGACAAATTCATCTTCACATACCCCGTCTCCCGTCGTTAGTGATTCAAGGAACCAGAGTTCAGGGGATATTAACACATCAGTGTCAGGAGACCAGGGACAGGGATAGGATTTTGAGGAGCTTCACAGAAAGCCTCCTGTCCTAGGCATAACTGTACTGAGGAGCTGAGTGCACTGAGTCCCAGCCTCAGGTGCCCCCACCACTGCCGCTCTCCAGCTCACGGAATCGAGTTTCTGCCGAGGGCCACATTTGAGGGTCTGTGTTGATTTTTAACTTTTTAAGTATGTGTAGTTTATTGTGTGTCGATTATACCTGCAGTAATTTATTTAAAAAGCAAACAAAAATGTCTCACTTATCATATTTTATTACTTTCTATGTTCTTGAGGTTATTTGCAGCTACCGGATCAGTATGCCAAAAATAGAACAGACCGGCGTATGTATCACGGGCAACTATTCTCAACTTCATGCAACTATTCTCAACTTCCTGGCAGTTTCGTGCTGAAACTGGCCACAGCAGGACTAGTGATTATACCAGGGAAATTGGAAAGCACTACAAATCACGGGGTGATATATCTAGACTTAAGAGGATGATAGAAAATATGTTGATAATGCAGATTAAATTTAAAAGCATATTTAGATGTGGCCACGGCACTGTGCCCAGCACAAGGACACTCTGCAAATGCTCCCATATTCTACAATGACACGCGTGGAGGGTCGCGCGGCACTAACGGAACCGCTCATGCAACAGCCGGCGGCGGGTGTGCAGCACAGTGCTGTGGCCTCCCCGCCCCCACCTCCGCGGGCCGTGCATGGCCGTCAGCCATTGGAAGTCTTGGCCCTCCTCTTCAGGGCACAGCTCCAGCTGTCCCCACGGTTTCTGCCCACCGTCACTGCTCCTTGCTCAGAATTCCAACTTCCCAGTCTGCTGAGCGGTCCGCGGCCTGTTGTCCACCCCCGTCCCCCGAGACCTGAGGAGATGCCACCCCCCACCCATGGCATGCACCAGCTGGCCCCTGCACAGTGTCTGAAATGCCCCCTCCCGCCCACTGCTATAGCCTCTATGTCACCGACACCACCCCGGACCTGCTGTCACGTCACTGTCCTGACTCTCCGTGTTGGTGCCCACTCCTCAATCAGATGGAGACCCTGATGGCAGAGACAGTATCTTATAAATCTCTGTCTGCAGAGCCTGGCCCTGTACACACAAATACACTTATGAGATAATTGCTCACGGGCTGATTGATTAAAAGAGGTGCAGACCCACTCCCTTCCCAGGTTTGTAAGAAGAAATATACCACAAAACTGAAGGATAGAGCTGGCTTCCTAATTAATATTAGTCACCTGGAGGTTCTTAATTAAGAACTCTGAAATAAAGACCCACCCTTCTACCATGCCAAGTAGATTTTGCCTTCATTAGTATTTAAGAGCTGTAGCCACAACTTCATTTTTATGCCCTTTCCTCTGCCCCGCCAGATGGGCACATTAGTTGCACAGTATTTATTAATATAATAAACAAAGACACACGCACAGGAGTGTGGGGAGAGTCACCTGCACTCCTTTAGTATAAGCTTTACGTGTAAGCTGAAGGAGCCTTTTCCTGCCCTGCATCTGAGAGGAGGTGAAAAGGTCTGATGCAGGAAGCAGACTCTCCCTCAGGTTCTGTCCCCTGGGAGTCGAGTGTGTCCCCACCAGGCCTGCCACCTGCCTACTCTCATGGTGCCCCAAGATGTGATATAAGGAAGGGCTCGCCTGTCCGGGCCTCATGTGCTTCTGGTGGGGTGTAGAATTTTTAAACTGGAAAAGATCTCAGAAGAGTTCTTGTCCCTTTCAAGATGGTCGTCGGGGACAGCAGTGTGCCTGGGAGAGCACAGTGCCTGGCGTGCTGTCACCAGAAAGAGCACGGCACTTTGTTAGTGTCGTGCATCAGCATCACTGATGGACTGGACAGGGTTCTCCAAGGCCCAGAAAAGGGCCTCACTGAGCGATCCACGTCGGGTCCTGGTCTAAGGGTGTCACTCTCATGCTCAAAGGTCTCCTTGTTTGGTCACTAAATCACGGGGTCACCTTACAGGCCAGGTCATGAGAAAGCGGCAGGACATCAGGAAGAGGCGGATGAGTGGCGTCAGCAGGCGCTCCTCCCGAGGGCCCCGAGCAGCTCTCAGCCGTGGGAACGGGAGCTTTCATATTTGACGTCAGAATGGATTTGAAAGCCCGTTCTGCTTTCCGCAGGCCAGGCCGGTGACCTTGGGGAAGGGGCCCACACTCCAGCGTCCTGACTGTATGAAACAGGAATAAAAACCACATCGCAGGGCTGTGAACATCAGATCATGTATGCAAAGCGTCTGGACACAGTAGATGGTGAGCAGTGGGACTGTAATAAACATCAATAAATCCTTTTCCTCGTAACATCGCAACTGGAAGAAATGATCCATAGAGGCTGCACGTATTTTAGTGAAGCAATGCTGGCCTGTCTCAACGCACGAGGTGGGGATGGAGCAGTGGATTAACCACGGAAAGCACAGCCAGAAGGAACGGTCTGCACCTCTACCCTGATGCTTCCTGGCTCCGTGCTTTTGGGGAAACCACCGTACTTTGCCTCAAAGGGTCAGATGCTTCCTTGTAGACTTTCTGGAAGTCTGGGGGGCTGTTCATGGTTGTCCTCACGACTGGGGAGGGGGTTTTCTACTGGTATTTCCTAAATAAAGGTTTGGGATGCCATGTCTTTCGATAAGCGGGCCAGACTGGCGACACTGAGACGTTTCCTAAGCCCCACTTCTCAGTGTCCCCTGGACATGCGTGCAGGTGACAACCCTAGAGCCTCAATCTGTGTCACGTGCAAAGTATTTTCTGTCCAGTATCAACGTATACTGGGTATTCCAGTGATGCAATTTTCGTGCAGATCGAGGCGGGACTCTGTTTTGTTTTGTTTTAGGAGCTTTACTAAGAATTGCTCCCCATTTCAGGAAATCATACCACTGACACCGAAACCATTTACAGATTTTGAACAGCTAGTATATTGCATCTCTGTCAGTCTGCAGCAGAGTGAGCAGATTCACAGACAGAATTTCTAGCACAGATACAAACGTCTGACTACTACTTCCCAGTCTCTAGTGCAGCTAGGAGAAGCAATTCTATAGTGCATGTATTCGACAATAAACTGTCTTCCTTTAATTCCCCCATGTGACAATTGGAGAATCAGAATGACTTTTTAAAAACTCACCCGTGGAGCAGGTCATGTTACCCACGCAATCTGTTTCAGGATTGCAGGGGCGTGACGAAAACACGGGTTACATTAAGGGTATCCTAGGGGGTGTGAGAAACAGTGCCCTTTCTCACGGGGCTGCTGTGAAGGCTGAACGAGGTAACTGAAATTAAGAGGGCTGGACACAGAGCCAGCACATACTAACTGCTCGAGAAACGATGACTATTAATATCGTTCGTGTCACCAGTAGCCACCTTTTCCACCTCACGTGGCTTGACTAGCGGCCAGTATGAAATGAAGGTCACTTTCTGGTTCTCCAGATCCTCCACTCAGAGGTGAGACGGGCAACGGTGAAGGGCATTCGTCTCCGCATCACAGGGAGACTAATAACACATGGCAAGACGCCCGGAGACGGGAGAGGTTTTTTTTTCCCAATACGTCTGACACTCACAGAGGGTACTTCATTAGCTTGTCTATTACAAACCACTTAAGACACATATTTATTGACAGCAATCTGCCAATTGATTAAACATCTCAATAGATGAGGCTGACTCTACATTAATTAGCAGCTTGGAGAACACGATCCTACAAGTTAGAAGGGAGAGCTTCGGAAATCCTTGCAAGACTGCCATTTGCTTTAACCTTCGGTACAGTAGCAACACGTGACAAAACAGTCCTCCATATCGCAACTCATTATGTACACACACAGAGTAACACAATTCTCACATTTCATAATGGACTCAATTTATGTTATAATCCCTTTTCTGTACATACTTTTTTCAATGTAAACCTTAAAAACTTCACCAAACACTTAATTTAACATCCTCTAAATGAGCTAGGCTTCAATTTTTCACTTATTAAAGTAAACTGATTGCAAGAAATTTTATATTTCTTTACTGTTAGATAAAATTCTGTACATTTAAAAAATAGCTGCATTAGATGGGTAGGAAAGGAATTTATTGCTGCATGCTGTGCATTTCTTCTTAGCAACAAATATGAGTAATGATTTTACACAACGCATATATAATTTTTCAATTTGGAGTTGTTTTACAGGAAACGTGAATTTTTAGGAGGAATAAGGAAGTAGGGAGTCCTGCAGTTAGCTCAAAATGAGAGCCTAAGAAGTCTGGTTTATAAGAGAAGTTTTCACCTCTCTTTGGATTAGTTCTTACTTTTTTAAAAAACTAATTGGACTTTGTTTCAACTTCCCAACAATCTGGAATGACTTTTTTCCAAAGAACTAAAAACCGTATCTTCCTCAACTATGTTAAAACAAGGTCGTGGTTCTCTGACTAACAGAGAAGATCTGGATTCAAATCCCTTTGTAACATTTACCGACGTGTGAACTTGGAGAAGATACAGAGTTTCTCTGAGTCTCGACCTCTGCGTTTGTGCCATGGGGGTGCAGGGCGCACATTATGTGGGTGCCAGGTAACAACGGCGCCTCCTTCCCGAGGCTGTGGTGTTCAGTGAGATCACATCTGTCAGGCTGGACGCACTGCCATTATTCAATAGATGCAGTTATTACTGAAATGCCACCTCTGACTGCAGGAGGCTCAGCTGGTTTTTGAAATTAATCTTGTCCTAAATGAAAAGAAATTTATCCTAATTGGAAAAAAAGTTTGGTTGGGTTTTATTACCTTACTAACAAAATCACTGGATTATGCTTTAAAACCAGTGGGGTTTTACCCTTTAAAGTAAAAAGCATAGATTTTAAAAATTAGGATGACCTAAAGTCACTTTGTTTGAACATCTTATTTTACAAGTGAGGAATCACGCCCTGGCTGGGACACGTGAGTTGGCCAAAGTGGCAGAGGTTGTCCGTGGCAAAAACATAACTGAAGCCCTGGCCCATGCTCTTTTCAGACTTCCTGCATCACTCTGCCCCGAGTCACCCAGAAAGTCTCAAACGAAGCTGACAGGATCCAGAGACGCCCACCTGATTAAACTGCTCATGTGAGTATGTGGCTCTCCACTGTTTGGAAACTAGAGAGTGCAAAGCTAGAATTCCTGTGTCTGTCCATAAAACGGATGTGCCGGGTACCGACTGGGCTCCTATGAGCTTCCGGTCCGCGGAGGTTACCGGTTCCAGGTCCTCAGGCCACGTGGCTGCTGTCACGCACTGCTGGGACCTGCTCGCTGAGGGCGGGGCCATCGTCTTCTTCACAATGGTGGATGTACAGTTCCTGTCCCACTCAGCAAGTTTCTGTGAACCAGCTAGTGAGTGAACGTGTGTGAATGAATGAACGAGAAAAACTCACGGATGAACCCAGGTGTTCACACTAGTGTCTGGGCCCCTACTCCCCTCACCCCTTCCAACAGAGCCAGATTCCTGCTCTCTGCCCATGCCGGGTGGAGCTCTACCCCAGCACGGCTTCCCTCACGCAGAGTTAGGACAGACGAGACCCAGAGGGCTTTCCTCTCCGGCTCATGAGAGAAAATTCAGGTCACTCAACTGCTGCATGGTAAGAATTAAAATTATCAAGAAGTGGAATAAAAAATGAGATTTAATAAGTATATTCTCTAAACTTCACATTCATCTTAACTTGCATTCATACTTTGGAAGCAAGAAAAAGTATCAGGATATTCAAGCAAGGTATAATTTGGAGAAAAATTGCAGAGACTTTAAAATAGCCCCTTGGAGCAGAAATGCGTCCTCGGCCACAGCCCATCCTGCCACAGAGCAGTGCCCTGTGTCTTCATGCGCCTGCCCTGGACCCTGTTAATGCTCCCTGAGAGATGATTCTGCATGGAGTGGTTCACGGTGGGGACTCACAACGCTGCTGTGTCCCCACGTAAAACCTCAAGGGACGTTTATGTTTCTGCCAGACGGTCTGATCTGATGAGTAATGTTTGAGATGCAGCATTAATGAGATACGTTTCCTTTTCATATTTTTACTTTACATCAGCCACCTGATTTAACAAACGATGAATCACTGAATTTACTTTGAGAAAAAAACCTATTTTTAAAAATCCATGGAATCCCCAAAAAGAATTTATGGACGCCTTTTGTTTACGTAGTCATTCAGGATTTTCCCAGAAGGCTTGGACCATTGCCTGTCTCGTATCAGAAGCCAGCCCACGTGCATACCTACATGAAATGCACAGGAACTGTCCCGCTCTTACGTTTCCCACTTTTCTGCTTTCTCCACTAATACTTAGTCCCCTTCTACTTTTTTTGATAATATCCGGATACATTATAATCCCTCTCAATGATCAAGGGTCAGCCTTCCTGTTTGTCTCCAGTGAGAGCCAGTGACAACATCCACCTTCTCATGTCACAAGTTCTAGGATGTGCCCACCTGCCTTGAGCTCTCTACCCCATGAACGTAACTACTAATGGGAAGAATGAAACGATGAGCAAGGCCTGCGTCAGGCCAGGCCGACGCCCACACCGCCCCTCTGTGAGCTGAGCCGCTCTGTTCACTCTACGACCCCACACTGCGGGCGCGTTTCATGAGTCTTTCTCCAGCGGCCATGATTCATTTAATTGAAAATAATTCTTCCCTGGTAGATCTGGCTAGAAAGATTTCACAAACCTGGGGCACAGCACGAAGTCCAATGGAATAATCAAACTTAGAAATTCTGAAAACACCCCCCCAAATGTCATCTCAAATTTAAACAACGCCAGTTTTTTGCTTTGCATCGAGGTATCCAAACTCAATCCCTTCTTTACCAGAGAGTAACAATTAATTACCTACTGACTCAATCCCTTTCCCCACAACTAAAGACTGAGTAGCTTTAACCCAGATCAGTTTAACGCAATAAACGTTGCCTAGCCTAGTCGGCATTGCTCCAGCTATGCAAAACAAACAAATAAAAAAATTCCTTTCCTATTTTATGTTTTTTTCATTTTTACCACCAACATCAAACATCGACAGATTTGGGCATAAGGGCCCCAAAGGTTCCAATCATAATCAGCATCCAACTGTCTGCCAGCAAACCATTTGTGATCATTAATTCGGCCATCAGAGAGAGAACGGCCATGTTCCACAGGAGAGGATCAGGGGGGGCTTCTGCTGAGAGCTGCAATGCCACGGACGGAGCGGGGCGTGTCCCCAGAGGGAAGAATGCAGAGCACTGAGGTGCCTCAGGCCCCAGACAAGCCCAGGGCGCACAGGGCTGGTCCTGCTTGCAGGCAGGGCGCACGGTCCCTCCTCAGAGAGCACACGCACAGTGGCACCCACCGTCAGGACCTTGGCGGCAGGTGCTTGGGAAGCCTCACAAAAAAAGGAAATGGGGGGACGAGGGATTACCATGAATAAACAGCACCGCCAAAGCAGGATTTCCAGAACAACTTCAAACTCCAGTTGGATCTACCCTACACCCTCTTTAACAACAGTCGCTACCTTTAGCTTTGCCACTTTCAGTGAAAGGTGACAACGGTGGTGCTGACAAGGCCAGAAGAGAGAAGGAGGGAGAGAGGGATGGAGGGGAGCTGACCTGGGCAATTCAGTCCTTTGTTTATACTGCGGGGTTACTATCACTGCATTACTCCACGTGGTTACTTTTATTGTGGGCCAGGGGCCCCCTCCTTGACCCTCCTTATATGCCCCTTGAGAATGTGCTTCCTGTTTGCATTCTAATACCCCACACCTAGCACGGAGAGTCTGGCACAGGGCGAGTACCCCAGAAATGTTCATTCCGCCCACTTTCGAGTTTGGACTGGCCTGAGGCGGAGGGATGAGGGAAGAAGGGACCTGACTGACACTCACGGCGATGTGACAGGGCATGTGTGCGGAAGCACTGGAGCTAATCTAATTAGTTGCTGCCTCGGCTGACAAGCTCTTCTGTGTCCTGTCTCAATGCCAGCTCTACCCCAAAAAGGGTGATGGGATGATTCAATGCTCATGTCTGTTCTGCTATTACATATCAAACTGACATCGATCGTCCATCTGCCTTCCCAAGACAAACGGAGAAAGAAAGAACGTCACAGGAATTTCTTTCAAAAATTTTTTCTTGTCTCCCCCACAAACGAAAGCCATGAAACAAAATTCCTGCTAACACATGATACACCAGGTTTAGAATTCTATGTAAACTGTGGAAAACACATGATTTATGAAACCTTATAAATAAACTATTGAGAAAGCAAAGCCTTTTAAGACTCCTGACCCTGACTGCTCACTCCTCTCTCTCAATTGGAGGGAGGCGGCCTGTATGAGACGGACTGACTCCGTAACAGAAGCCACAGGCACGCGTCCACAGCGGCCGAGCGGGGCAGTGAGGACGGGACATAATGGATGTCACACATTCACGGGGTTGCCAGGAGTCAGAGGCCACTCACAGGCAGGTAACAGCAAACAACCTACAGCTCCTTGGTTTATTAGCTGTAAGCTGGACATATCAAAAAGCCTGAGAGGCCCACGTAGGATGTGAAGCCGCCCGGCACCCCATGAGGACGGCTGTGGGGTGAAGCACGCGGACTGCAGCGCCGCCTGCAGCCCAGTCCAACCACGGCCGCTGCCGGGGCAGAGTCTCTGTGACGGCGAGCGGCCACCGCACGGTCTACTCCCGCTCCTGCGAGAGCCATGGCACCAAACGCCAAGGCGGAAGCTCTTCTGCTTACGAAATTAAAACCCTGCACTCTTCCTGAGGAAGATATGATAAAACCTGGCACCGGAGCAGAAAGTCGTCATCTGTGCGGCCACCGTCAGACAGTGCTACCTATGGAACCACTGGGCTTTTAGACCGGAGTCTCTCAATCCCGGCGCGAAGACATTTGGGACCAGGTGATTCTTTGTTGGGGTCCGGTGCACTGTGACGTTTAGCAGCATGTCTGGTCTTGACCTACTGGATGCCAGCAGCCCCACAACACCAGATGTGCCAACTGAAACGTCGCCGGACCGCCAGGAATCCAAACTGCTCTGGTTGAGAACCTCGGCTTCAGAATGACAAATAAATGAACATCTGAACAGTTACCAAACATGCAAGCCTGATGTGAGACAGGAGTCACCCTTCTAGAGCAACAGAAAGATGTATCGGGGCCACTTAGGATACAAGGGTCCCTGGCTGGGAAAAAAATGCTTACTCATGCTTCTTCAGGGCCCCAAGAAAGAACGGAAATAAAACATCATCACCGTGCCTGAGAAGCAGCCCCGCCTGGGGAGGGAAACGAAACCAACCAGAGCGGCCGCCCCACGGAGCTGTGCGTACGCTTCTATTTTTAGATTCTTACCTCATGCCACAGAAGAAAGGTTACAGGGCACTGCGTAGTGAGTGTGTGCCCTGAGGGAACGTTCTGGAAAGCGCACGTATCCTATAGTGAATATACTGATGTAATGAGTTCCGGGCCAGTGCAGGCAGTCAAGAGGAGGCCAGATGACGACCAGGCCAGAGATGCTGTGGAAGGGACTCCACGTGTGACAAGAGTTTGGCATCAATGACTTCTAATGTTCAAATCCAACATTGCAGGGGCCTATGTCTAGGGCTTTGCAATGCCCTTCGGAGTCCCTTCTCAGAAAGCTGTGACAGGTGGAGGGCATTCGTCCTGACCTGGGCAGCAGGATCTCACCACCCCGGCCCCCGGGGGGGTGACAGACACAAACTGTACCCATGCCTCCGCCCCACATCACAGAGCCGTCCACCCAGCTGGCTCAGTTATGTCCCACTGGCTTTCCCCTCCCTGCTCCTGATTCTCATTAGCCCGCAAGACAGATTACAGAAGGACGTGCCCTCACGCCGAGGCTCGCTCTGTCTCTTCTAGCATCCCCCATTTATCAGGCTGCTCCAGCGAAGTGAACCACGGCGCCTCGGTCTCTGCAGAAGCATCCCCCTCACCGTGCCGTGCTGCGGCACGGGGACGGGCGGCCCCGAAGTCACGGCTGAAGGTCTGCACCAACGCACACTTAAATCTGCTCCGAGACAAGACCCGGCACGAGACGGCCATGAGGCTACCGCCCCTGCTGCAGGAAGGACACGGGAACGTTCTTTTCTGTCGGCTGGTGAGAGCCCAGATAAATAAAACACGTGCCCACTGGTTCTGCAAAATTTACGAAAGGCCCACGTATTGCCTCTCTGGTTTCAGAGCAAGCCCAGCAACCCAAACGGCGGATGTATGAGCCGTTTTTCCGTACACCATCCAACTGCATCTCCCAGTATAGGGTCTAATGAAAACAGAATGGGAGCTATTCATAGGTACACAACTCTGTATATTACATTTCGAGTTGAATCCTCTATTACCTTACAATGTTTTCTTTTAAAGAATGTGATTTTCACAGGCAACTGTGTGCTTCATAGAAGCTTAATCATTTTGCCTCTGCACCTTATGTTCTAAGATTTTCTTCCTGTGTCCAGTACATTAAATGCTACCCAACTCCCACAGAATAAAAATGTGCAGATGTGGCTTTCCGTCTGCGTGTTACCTCGTAACTGAATTTCACCGAAACTCACAGAGTGCGGGATCTGAGAAGGACCTTGTAGATTACCTCGTTTATTTCCTCTGTGGACTTTTTTGGGGAAACTGACCATAGAAGTTCAGTGACATCCCTAAGATTAACTAATGACGAGGCCGAGACTCTGGATTTCTACCACTCTGCTTTCCGTGTACGATAACTTATTTTCCACCCCAGAAGATGAAGCATTTGCCTAGTTACTTCTGCAGAACCACTTGAGAAAACTGGCGGTTTCTTACAAAGTTAAATACACATATGTTTCACGCTCCCAGGACGGCACGCAGGGGAGATGAAGACGCGTCGTGGGCAGGCCGTGCGAGCACGCTGGGAGCCGCTGTGTGCTTGGCGGGCCCCGGCTGGGCACAGGAACGTCCCCGGGAAGGCGAGTGGATGAACGAACGGGGTGCACTGCTGAGATGAGCGCAGACACTCCAGGCCGGTTCCCCAGACATAGGGAGAAGGAAGAAGCCTCTCCATCTCGTGGAGTACCTACCATCACCCTTGCTTCTTCGGGCTACTTCCTCTTTCTCCTAGCAAACTACTGTATGCTCTCCTCTCTCTCCGACCTCCTCCACCCTCCCTCTCAGCTGATAACCTTGCTCCCTATTTTGCTGAGAAAATGAAAACACTTTGAAGAGAAGTTCAACCCAGTCCCAACACCAGATTTCCAATCTCCCTGAGCCAGGTCCCCTGCCCGAGGCCAACCCCTTCTCTCGCATTCTAGGTCCCAACCTCTTTTATCTACACGATGACACTGTTCCACCAACTGTCCCCTTTCTCCCACATCATCTATTTCCCCCCACTCTGCCAGCCATTCACATTAACATAAAACACACCACATCATTACCCATCTTAAAAACACCATCCCTTAACCCGACACCCTCCTCCAGCTGTGGCTGAGCCCCCACCTTGACGTGGAACAAGTTCTCAAAAGGTTCGTTTATGTGGAGCCCGTTCTAAGCTAATTAAACTTCCGACTCTGACTGTGTTTGCCACCAGGACAAGGTTAGTCTTGATGAGACCTCTGCAACGTTAACTCCAAATGCCAGTCTCACCCGTATCCTGCTCCAGCTACCACGGGCGATGAGCAAAGCTGATGATGTCTCACTTCCTGAGACCCTTTCATTCACATGGCTCTCGGGACGCTATGCTTCTTGGCTCCCTTCACGACTGGTGGCTCCTTCTCAGTGTCCCCAGATGGTGTCCTGCGGACTTCCGACTACCCCGTCGTTCTGCACACCACTGATGCTCACGTTTGCATCTGCGGCCAAGATCCCGGTCCTCTCTCTCGAATCCGCTCCACTCCCAGGGTCCTCACCTGTGGAGTGCCACCTTCACTCTTCTAGTGGCTCAGCCACATGGTAAATCACATCTGACTCCTCTTTCCCATCTCATGTCCAGGTCATCAGCATATTCTGTCAGCCTTCCTTCCTTGTAGTAACTAACTAGCACCGTACTACTTCTCGTCATTTCCACTGCTGCCACCTGGGCCAGGCCACCATCATCCACTATCCAGGTCACTGCAACGGCCTCCAAATGGTCTTCTCTGTTCTCCCTTTTACCTTTTACTAACAGCAACCCTTCTAAAAGGTGAACCACATCTTGTCACTCTTCTGCGCAAAACACAGCAATGGCGTCCTGTCTCATTGGGAACAAAACCAAATTCTGGCCCCTGCTACGTCCTTGACCTCACAATGGCTTCACGGCTGTGCGGCAAGCCTGCTTCTCCCTGGCTGGGTGCATCTGCCACGCCCACTTCTGGAGGGTTCTTCCCCTAAGTTTCTGCACATCCTTCAGGTCTCCCAGGCCTCCTGACACTTCCCTCCCCTCTCTCTCATCACCACCTAACGTAAGACCCATCCAGCGTTCCCTGAATGTCTCCCCACTAGAATCCAAACTTCAAGCTTTGCAAAACCTAAGCTAAAACACAGGGATGGGACTGTATTTTAGTCCCTGTTGTATCCAGGGCCAGTAATAGGCACTATAAATACTGGCTGAGTTAATACAAGAATAACAAAGGAATACTACACTTTGAATTGAGTGCAACATGTCCTTTTTACTTCTTGCAACCAAAGCGTGATAAATAAATCACATTATGAACACATTAGCTTACTGAGACCACCACTGCAGAGCTGTGGTTCTCCAGATCACTGTGAGAGAATCAGCTGCTTTGAATCAAACCGTAAAGAAATTCAACTTTGCCTCCGCATGAAATCACAATAGCATTTATGGTACACAAAGTTACTTATTAATTCAATAAACATTTACAAATATGCTCCTGTGAGCGTAAGCGGGTTAAAGAGGGAAAACCAGGCAGTGAGAGCCAAAGGGAGGTTTCTTGTAGGGAAGGCTCTCTATGCATTTGTATCCGTGTATTTGTTGTGACCGTCAAATCTGTCTTGCCCTTTTTTTAAAATAAAAAAAGCGTAGACCAATCTGAAAAAGCTGACTGTGGAAAACAGATAATATACAGATAATTACGGGGCTGCATTAATATAAAGAAAAGCCATTTTAGGCATTAAGAACTGACGGTGGACATGTAGGAGGCAGCACAAACACAACTAGAAAAGCCACTTAAACACTTACATCGACCACAGACTAATGATCATTTTCTGCAATTAGTAAAATGGAGCCTCAGACAAAGAAGTGATTAGCCCAACATAGGGGAGAGAGGGACAGGAAGAAGAGAGGACACAAAAAGCAGTCTGCAGATCACTGGAATCTGAACAACTCAAGGATGTGACACATCGTTTCTTTGACACCCTATTTCCAAAAAAGATCAAAGAAGAAAAATCACTCTAATCTGTTACACTTTTATGGGACTTCCAGCTTGAAAACCACATAAACGTACATTATTTCCTCAACCCTGACAAAATTTGTGTTGCGGAAGAAATAGTGTAACTATGTACTTTTTATATTTTATGTATTTGTATTTATATAGTCACATCACATGTATTTTATAGGGAAAGAAACGAGGGTAAGGCACCCTTCCAAAAAGGGTTGTATGTCAATAAAGTTTGGAAAATACTGCACCCCGGTGTGCCCTGGCTGGACACCAAAGATGAACACTTCCATATCTGAAAAGTTTCCCTGAGGTTTCTCAAGCTTACTGAACCTAACACCCTTTTTCGGCTTACGAACTATTAAGAACTCCTTGCATCTTCTGCTGATCGCCCTTGCCTGAAGATTCTGCAATAGTATTTGATGGCCTTGAAAGACTCTCCAGAACTGAAGCCCTAGTGGGCTTATGATTTAAAATCAAACCTTTATGAAAATGACAAGCATGAACCAGCCCCGCGCCTGCTGTGCAGTCGTCAATCACCAAGGGCGCGTTTCCTTGCTCCCGAGTAAGGACAGGGGCCCCGAGGTGTCCTCACGGGGGCTGGTAAAGAGGGTAGTTTTGGGTAAGACGAAACTGGGCTTTCCCTGAGATGGCAGTGGACACCCAGAGGCGAGGATACACGAAGGTTTCACAGACCCTAAGCCAAAGTAAGACACGCATGCCATTAAAATACAGACAGCTCAATCCAGCCCACGGAACAGCTTCTGACATGCGCCGAAGCCCGGCGGGGTTTGGGGGTGGGGGGCGGTGCTAGACAAGAAAACTCCACAATACAGCACGAATTCAGAACCCTTACAGCTTCCGCAACTGAAAGAATGGGATGTAGACCTCACTGGATAATTCCTGCTTATTAAATACGTGTGAAATGATTGTGATTCGTCTCCCCTTTTTTAAAAATGACTTCATGAAACACAGCCCTCGCATCCATAGAAATAATGTAATGCAGTGTAAAATGACCTTATTATTAAAAGTATCCTTTAATGCAAAATCACCCCAGACCATTATTCAGTTGCGATCCTGCACGACTGTGCTCCTGTTGATGAGTGGTAGTGTATGGGGTAAATTACTTCCCCGTATCATGCAGATGGAACGTCCGAACTCATTATGTATAAATTATTAAGTTATAAAACACCACAGCTAATCAAACTGGGGCTACAGTAAGAAGTGTGATTAAAATCGCACGTAGCTGTGACCTATTAAACAATAATGTATTAATTTATACAGCTGTATACAGCTTATCCAGTTACTATAATTAAAATACGCTTCATTCCCTAATTGCCTTACCAACCCTTAAATTTCCCTGAAATTATTTGCGAATGATGGCAAAACAGCAGCTCTTGCTATTAATAAGTCTTAGTATTGTAAACTAAGAAAATCCCAAGCTTCCCATCTCTGTTCTAATGCAATCCTACTGGTCATAGATTTATAGTTGGCAAATATTTTGGTAAAATTAATGTATGTTTAAAGGCAGAAAAAAAAATCCATGCACAGAAATTGAGGGGAGTAACAATGTTCCACATATTTCTGCCAACATATTAACTAATACCGCAAAAAAAAAGATCCTTGATATGTCGTCTGCTGACTGATGAGTGCACAGAGCAGAGACTCAAGCATGGAATTTTATTGCTGAAGACATTTTCATCTGCAGCCAAATCGCCAGGGAAACACTTTGTCAAACAACTTCATCTTGCATGAGGACTCTGTGACAATATTGGCATCCTAAGAATTTGTCCAGGTTTTTCCTACTGCATCTACCTGTCTGTGCCCGGAAATATTTACAGCAACGCTGCAATTCAGGCAGACATTCGGTTTACCACCTAGAAACCACCTAGCCAAGCTCATGTTTTATCTCACCAGCGAGTTTCATGCTTTTAATATGAATGAGCCAATATATTTTAGAAAGGCTTCATATCAATATGAATAGGAACTGAGGCTGCATTGGGCATGTGCAAAGCTGTGGACTGAAGTTTCTTCTTTCTGTCTGAGATGAAGCAGAAAGCTAAGAAAATCCTGAGAGATGGAAAGAGGGAGAGAGAAGGAGGGAGAAGAAGATGGAAGGAGGGGAGGGGAGAAGAAGGGAGTGGAAGGGGATGGGAGGGGGAGAAGAGAAAGAGGTCGGGGGAGAGAGGAACTGAAGAAAAAGGGGCAGGAGGAGGGGACCACACAGCTGTCTTGTTGGATTCTGGTCATTTAGAATTTTAGACTCTGTAGTTATTTTGCCAGCAGTGGGAACACAATTCCTGAAAACAATGTGACACTTCATCCTTCCTCCTATCCAATCATCACTTAAATTCCCAGTCCTAATGTTCCCAACTTCCTCATCACCCCCTAATCCAAGCTACCATGTCCCTCATCTAGGCCCCCGAGACAGCCCAGCCAGGGGTACCCCAACTTCTACAGGCTTCTTAGCTCTGTTCTATACATGAAGTCTGAAGAGAGCTCTACAAAAAGCAATCTGATCACACCCCAGCCCTTCCACACTTGCCTGTACCCTTTGCTCTGGAATAAAAGTCCTTAACGTAGCCTACCAGTCAGCATGAGGGGGTCCCTGTCCAGCATTCTGACCTCACCTGGGACATGGGACCCTTCTCCTTGCTCCAGCACCGGAGATCCTTCTAACGAACCTGCCACCTGCTGCCACAGGGTCCTGGCATGTGCCGTCTCTCTCTACCAAGAATGCTCTTCCAGCCCTGGTGCTGGTATCCACTCACCCTCCCCAGCCCTCCATCCGGTTAGCTCCCGCCACTCTTCGAAGCTTTGTTCAGCTGCCAAGTCCCCTGGTACCATCCCTTACAGCAGTGTACTTTTCCTGGGCCATACTTTGCCACACTGTTTACAATATACATCTACTCATGAGATATTAGATTAGGGTAATGTCTCCCCTACTGCACTGTACAGTTCATATGTGCAAGGTGACATCTATCTTTACCCACGAACCGTTAGCGGAGGGACCGTCCTGAATGCAAAGTAAGTGTTCATTCAACTGAAGGAGTGAGGCTGAACAATGGATCTCCTCACCGTGTTAATATCAGGCAAGAAGGCGACTAACAGCTTCTCGCCATTACACTGGTAATATCAAGTCTCTGCATAACACACAGGGGATCACCCGACAGGTCGAATTTCTACTATTTATGTTATCAGGTATTTTTCCTCGAAGAATTAAACAAGGTTAAACACACACAAAGGTTGTTGTAAGCACATCTCTTGAGTAAGGACTTGGGGTTTGCCCATGGACTTGGCTCTCTGGGTGAGGTCAGAAACCTGCCCCACGTGGCAGAGGAGCAGGTGTCCAGGGCCTGGCACGGGGGCTACCTGTAAGCGGCTGCTTAAGTTTAAAACCTGCACCAGACATTCCTTTCAGCTCTAACGTTTAAGAAACAGCTCACTTTTGTAAACTTGGCATTATACGTTTACAAAAACATCCCGCTCTTGCCTGTTTAAGAACGTAAAAACAGGGATGGAAATGATCACAGGTGTCAGTCTGACTTTCGTCTAACTTTGATTTCCTCTGACACCTAACATGCACCCCTGGTGATACAGAAGAAGACTGATACTCACCTTCTCTTTAGTAAAGTTACTAAAAAGCAATCAGACATGCAAAGGCAGGCGGGTAAGGGAAGAGGGAAAGCAGCACCCAACATGGTAATATATGGTCTGGAAGACCAAACCTAGCACAACGGAAGAGCTGTAGAAACATAAGGTGCTGCTCTGTGCAGACCCACAGAGGACACCTGAAGGGCAGAGACTGCACCAATGCCAGCCTTTGACTGTGGACTCTGGTCAGCAATAAAATCTACCACCAGCAGTAGAACTGGGTCTCTAACTTTTTCCATCAGTAATTTTTCACCGATTGTCTGCTGTGTGCGAAGGAAGAGCCATTTTCTTTTGTCTAAAATTTTCTGGCCATTAATTATATACAGGATGGCATGTTTTTATATGGCACGTAAACAAAGAAACATCATTCTTGGCTTTGGAGGAATATCAGTGTGGTGTAAAATTAGGCTATTATTCTTGAAACCCAATCTATAATACTCTTCTACTCATACAGATATTCTCTAAAGGACCCCGAAATAATTTATTATGTAAAAGCACTGGTCTCAAACCTACTTCCAAAAAACTAACCACCATAGAGAACAAAATCCTTGTGAACTTTCTGTTTTGAATTTACATATGATTCTTTGCTGCTAGTCTCAAGATTTCAAATATTCATGCTTTACTTTTCAAAAGTCAGGTTGACTGGGATATAATTTATGTACAGTAAAATCTCATGCTTGTTCTTTAAGTAACAAGCCAAAACAAATACGTATCGATGTTTTGTGATTAAAATGTTAATTCTAAGAGGTGACAAGGTAAAAAGCCCTTTCTGATCAGTGCATGTGTTTATTGCTTAATTTATACAGGAGACAAAAAAAAAAGTGTGATGAAAATTTTCATAACGAAGGAATTTATAAAATGGGATGGCTATTCAGAGACACCACCATGAAGGATAATTAAGAATCTGTACAGAACTACTTTAAGAATCAGAATACAGTAAGAGAAGTCCATCCAATAACTCCCAGCCATGTGGATAAGATACGTTTTTCTGGACAACATCAAACACACAACAATGATTTATAGAAAAGGATAACAGATGTTATCCTTACTGAGATCCGTTACTGAGAAGAGCAATACTGCCTGAAAAATGATGGCTATTCACTTCAGAGTGGATTTCTGGTGGACACTTAAAGATGTAAAAATTATTTTAAGCATATAAATAATGTTCACACACTAAAGAATTAATGAGATTAGTTAGCTTAGCACTTTATGAATGAAAGTTTAATTTATTATAATGAACTACTTAAAACACATTACATGAATTATTTATTATATAAAAAATTAGGCTAGAAATGAGTACATGGTGAATTCCTGTTCCCTTACTCCACCTCCAAGAATTAAAATAACTTCTGTATCATAATTCATACCCATTCACATAACATAGAAGTGATCAATATGTAAGTATTATGATGTAACTTTGGTACAGTTACCTAACTTCTCTGTGCCTCTGTTTCCAAATCTGCACAATGAAGATAATAAGAACACCTGCCTTATAGGGCCATTGCTAAGCTAGATTAGAAAATACAGTACAGTTCTCCACCCCCTCCGCCAGCCCTCGAGCTGTACCTAACATAGCCCAGTCCTCAATAAATATAAGCTGTGGTGATTATTATCAACTACTTATCTAGTGCACACCTGGGTGGAGATGACTTACAAATTTCATAAGAAGTTCATGTTTTCAAACTGAGTTACCACCACAAACATGTTTCTTGATAGTAAGGGTTCGAATGTTAAACACTCTCCTTCCCAACTAAGGAGAATGAACCACAAAGACAGCGATTACAGGTCACATGGCTGACGTGGACCTGTGGTTTTCATGCACTGCCATGTTTACTCCTCACAGCAGAGGTATGTACCATAACTGATTCTACATGCTACAAAAGAGAAAACTGAGGTATAAGAGAAGTTAAAGGACAGCTCAAGATCATGTAGCTAAACAGTGGTGATGCCAGGATCTGAACGAGACCCTGTGGGTCTTCCAGGCGTGGAACTCACTGCCACGCAGAGTGCAGAGATCTGAGTCCTGACTGTGCATGCCAAATGGAATGAGGAAGAAGAAAAGCAAACGGGATATTTATGGTGAACTGCAGAGTAATATTCACAGCAAAGAGGACTAGGAATGAAAGTTGTCTTATTATTAATAAAAATAATTTCTTAAGCAAAAATATATATTATATCTTAAATTGCTACATTTAAGTACAAATGATTGAGCTTTAATCATTTCAGGGCATTTCCGCAATAGCCTATTTTTTCATGAAAGCATTCCAGAAAACCCTTTGTTCCTGATCTAATTTTATCTACAGAAAAATAAAATCAAAGAAATCGTGTGACAATATTTAATACCTGACTTGTCAGCACCTTTTTTTTTTTTTAGGAGGGAAAAAGCAGTAATGTTGGAAAGTTTCCAGAAGTTTCAAGATACAAATCTGTTTTCCCTTAAGCCATCATATGTTGTGACCAATGAGTAAAATCATTTCATATGGCTTTCTAAAATTTGTCAGAGTTGCAAATTTAGTAAACATAAATAAGGATTTCAGCTGAATGTCAGTTCCCCTATATATCTTTTAAAGACCATTCTGGAGAGTCTTTAAGAGGCAGAAGAATTCTAGGTGAGATTTAATACACTAGGTGGTTTGATCTGCATGCTTCACAAAAGCTGATCATTTTCTTCAGAAACACAATAAAAGCTATTAAATAGAGAGAGACTAATGACAACAGGCGAAAATCAAAACATTTAGTCATAGGCAAGTAGTAACATATTTTCAAAAAGAACAAAAAATCATGTATGCAAAAGACCTAGGGAGGTCATTTCACATTTCATAAATTGGAGATTATGAATCGCATTTTTATCCAAAAGGAATTTTTTTTCCAGATATAAACCAGCACTAAAAGGGATTTTCATGTACATTCAAAGACAGAAACAGCAACAACAAAAGCAGTTTGTGGACCAAATGGACACAGCTCTTGTTAGCTGCTTTGTGTTACCTTGCCCCCCGAACCCCATCTTACTTGATATGAGAAAGCTCTTTCCCCAGTCAGGAGGGCAAAGGAGAAAAATATCCGGTGAGAAGTGCTGTTAAATGTTACTCTGTTTTCTAAAACATCTTGACAGTGAAGAATCAAGACCCACAGTGGCCACTGATGGCTCTTAATATAGTCAAAAGCCATGTCTTCTCATCCTTAGATCTCCTTTGTGGTTCAATGCCCGAAACATAACTGTTCGCAGGTAAACCAATATCGCCTCTAACTTTTTTTTTCTCTTGATCATTCCCCTTCTTTTCCTCTAGCAGAAATGAACATTTCTATCCATACATTCCCACTGTTCCTGCCCACACTTCCTTCCATTACAGCCCCGCCCCCTGCCCGAAGACTTTATTTCATACATTTGTTAACATGTTTTCTTC
The DNA here is from genome assembly GCA_004027375.1 of Macroglossus sobrinus. Lineage (NCBI taxonomy): Eukaryota > Metazoa > Chordata > Mammalia > Chiroptera > Pteropodidae > Macroglossus > Macroglossus sobrinus. The sequence goes on along the minus strand of PVKZ01001073.1, from coordinate 424,249 downwards.
TTCCTTCTACCCTGTATGTCACCGAGGAAGAACCCAAAGCTCTTTCCAGCTTCTGGGGTTAATACAGACATGGCACATGTACACAGATAATTCTGAACAGTGGTTTTATCAGGTACTACGGCAGTAAGCATCAGTTTGTAAGATACTGCAATGGACAACACTAAAACATGAATACACACAGGGAAAGTTGCTCAACATCATAGCCATTAGAGAAGTTCAAATTAAAACCATGAGGCATCACTTCACATCCGCCAGGATGGCTATAATCAAAAAGACTAATAACACGGGATGGCCAGGATGTAGAGACGTTAGAGCCCCCATACACTGTTGATGGGGATGGAAAAACGGTGCCCGTGCTTCGGAACAGTCTGGTAGTTCCTCAAATGGTTAAAACACAGACTTAGCACAGGACACGGCAATCCCACTCCTAGCTATACACCCAAGAGAAATGAAAACACATGTCCCCTCAAAAACCTGTACACAAATGCTCATAGCAGAATTATCTACAACAGCCGAAAAGTGGGAATAACCTAAAACCAATTAACCGATGAATGGATACATGAAATGTGGTATAACCATACAATGGGGTACTTTTTGGCCATAAAAAGGAATGAGGTACTAATACGTGGATGAACCCTGAAAACACTATACTGAAGTAACAGAATCCGGTCACCAAGGACCACGCATTTTATGATTCTGTTTATGTAAAATGTCTAGAAGAGGTTAACTGTCTGGGACAGAAAGTAGGTTAGTGGTGACAGCGACTGAGGAAATGGTTGAGGGTTCTCTTTTGGGGGTGATGAAGATGTTCTATAATTAATTATGGTGAAGGATGCCAGCTGAATGAAATTACCACAAGTCACTGAATTGTACACTCTGAATGAACTGTATGGGTTGTGAATTGTATCTCAATAAAACCATTTTAAAAAACCAACAACAAGTGAGCATTTTGGCATCTGATTATTCTTTCCTTGGCACATGAGCAGAAACTGAGTCCTTAATGCAGAAGAGAGTCTCTGAAGCTTGTTTTCCTCAGTCTCTCGGAGACTGGTTATTTTTGGGAAACTAAAGCAGTTAAAACTATCAAGGTCAGCTAATCTGATTTCTCAGATGCTCACTAATTTGCTGACTCTGGATATACTGCTTATTGCTTTTCTGCCTCACATTGCCTGTGAAGATATGTCAAAGCCTGTTGAAACGGGAGACGTTTCAGGAGTAGAAGCTGCATTCTCCAATTAGTCAAGTTCATAACTTGTTTGAGGAAGCAGAAAGGAGACCAAGTGAGAGAGGGGGGTATGCGCATGGCTAAAACAAACAACAAACATCCGTTTTTCCTGAAATTAAATAGAAAATTCAGTGAGTCACCTTATATTTGAAAGCAATGGCTTACAGAGAATTAAATGTACCTGGGATACATACGGAAGATTTCAATCAAATGAGCTTCCATAATCACTGTCGAAAGCAAGATATGTTTTTTGTTTGTTTGTTTTTTATTACTAGCTTTACCCTAACTACTAAAAACAGGAAGACAGTGGGGGAAAAAATGTTAAATTTGCCCAAGTCACAAATTGTAAAAGCATTAGTTATGGCAGATGACTTTTAGATTTCATTTATTTAAACAGAAGAAAGACTTTTCTGTATTATACTCATCTTTCTCTTTCTACTAGGTGTCCTATAAAATGAGGTTCTATTCTGAGACTTTTTTAAATAAATAAAGAAAATCCATGTAAATATTTCTTTAAAAAATAACACGAGAACCTTACAAACTCGCTTAATCAAAGATTTAAACGACCTCATCTTTATTTTTAATTTATTTCTGAACCATCAATGCAACTTTAACTTCAAAAGGTTTCCATTCAAATTTATTCATAGTTAGGCCAAACACCCTAACAAAACGCAGATTAGAAGTAGCCCTTGTGAATCACTAAGACACAATATTCAGCATGTGCAAAAACCGAGGATTAAATTACTCTTCTTTGAGATATGCATCTTATTTCTTCAATATCCAAACAACTGGGAAAGCTTATTTATCCAAACCAATTAACAAAATTAAAAAGAAAAAGCACAGTCAAAGGGAAGAATCTTATCACTGTTTAAAAAGAAATACTGTACCTGAAAGAACCCAAGACACAGCTTTCTAAATCCTAAGAGGTACTTCAAATCAGAGCTAATAAAAGACAAAAACAAAAAAAAAACTTAACTTTCCCATACTGGAGAGGCACAAAAAAGACAGAAAGTGAAATCAAAGGCCATGTTACCAGTATCCTACAAATATGAGTAGGGAAAACGCCAAAGAACAGGATTATCATCTCCTGTCTTCCCTGTTAAGTTCTTTATGCAAGTGTTTCTTGCCTGTAGTGGGGTAAACAACACACTGAATTCTTCACTGAATTCAGTAAGAAAATCCTCTGCAGGAAAAAATACCTATCTTCATAAATCATGAATGTTTGACCCACATCCCAATTTTACTGAAAACTACTCCTGAATCTTGGTTGAAGTGAAAATTTATGAGATATGAGGAAGTTTACTGAAAAAGCAAACAAATCCAAGCACAGTGATAAATTCTCATCTTGCCATTACAAAAAAAAAAAAAATATGCAGTGTTTAACTCTATTTTAGGACTTTTAAAACACAAACCAAAGACACATCCTGCCACTGAAAACTCTTTTCAAATCCCTCTCCCTCCGAAAGATAAATCAGGACTAGGCATTTCTCATCAGGAAGAAACACACTTGTAGAGTGATTTGTAAAATTACACATATGCAATTACCTCATTAATTTTGACAATAATTAATTCACTCTTCCCCTCAGGCTCAATCTGTAATCATGGAATGACGCTAATACGAAACTAAATATGCAGGCATGTCCATTTTGGAAAAGCAGAGACCATCTCTTTAGCTCACTGAGGTTATTTTTTAAATTTCCTATATCTGCAAACACCTCACAAGATTAAAGAAATAAGCAGGTTCATACAGTCTTATTAATCACTCTTCTGTCAGAATAGAGGTTTAAATGAAGACTGTAACAGTAGCACAGATAAGCACAATTTTAACAATCTTCCTTCCACTGAAAATACTGTGGCTTGACTGTCAATGTTTATCAACAGTGACACAGAGTAGGTGCTTTACAAATGCTGACATTGATAAAGATGATGATAAAGGTATCTTTTGAGAAGAGACACTTTTACAAGTAGACAGATACAGAAAAGAAAGAGGTACAATAATAAGAACTGAATTTAAATTAATTGGAAATAAGCAAAAATAAGGAGTCCTAGAAAAGTTATGTTTTTATCTAAAAAAGAAAGCAGTGAATTTTTCATAATATATTTTTCATTCATGTTTTAAATATTAATAACTGACACACAGAATTTACAAACAAAAATGTGGACTATGGAATTTATTTAAATTTGATTTACTCAAACCATCTTTATTAGATTAATTTTTTATTGTCACATATCCAAGAGGATCTTCTGTGCATAAATTTTTACTACGAAATAGTTTAAAAATTTAAATGCTATATGCATCAAAGTTTTTACTGCTGAGCTATCATGTTTCTTTTTATGTATTTCTAAAACCTGTTTCTCAAGCTTATGTCAAACAAGGCATATATGACTGAATCAATGAGGTGACATAACCTCTTTATTCCCTTCAGGTTAAAAGGTGTTCTGTTTTCCCCAGGTTACAAAGTGTTCTATGTTTAATGACGAAACATTCATTTATTTTGCCAACTTTCCATCTAAAATTTATTCGAGGTGCAGTTCTAACTTATATTATTTGAAGGAAAAATGCCAAATGCTCACCCTTCAAAATTATATTTTTTACCTCGCTTTAGCATAAGCAGATAAATTCTCAGTGTCACTGCTGCTGAATTTCCCTGCTATTTTTATATTCTCCTGACAGAATATTCAAAGCTGACAAATGTTGTAGAACAGACATAGTTATTAAAAGCTTCAATTTACAGCAAATAATGACAGTTTGCTTTTGCTGCTCATAAAGCAGAATCGAAAAGGTGTAAATACACAGGGAAGGTGGAACGAACACACTTTACTTTCAAAGCAGTTGCAATAAGCAAAGCTCATCTGAAATACTGCTCCAAAGGTATTAGTATAGCTATTAATTCAAAGAATAAAAGTAGAATGATAGCTGGCAACTTTTAATGGTACTTTTAAAATTTTACTTATGGATATTTTTTATTTAAGAAAGGCTTTTTTAAAATCATAAATTGACTTAAAATACAAGGTAGAGAGTTTTCAGCTCATCATGAATCACATATTTGTCAGAGGGAAAAAGAAATGAAGTAAATATGCAAAATATTTATTTACGCTGCACAGGAATAGCTGCTTTGCTGTGAGTTGAATTTCCTAAATTTGACAATAACCCAAACTTTTACTACATGTTACTAATTTTTTCAGGGGAAAAGGCATTTACATACCAAAAAAAAAACTATATAAATTCAGAGTAATGGAGAGGACCAGATAACGTACGATACATTTCACAGATGACACGAAAACGGTTTTTACACGCAACCCTCCATGACCCGTCCATGACCTCGCTGGAGGCTGACTCACAGTGGTGCTAAACCATAAACGGTATTGCCAGCAGCAGTTAGAAATGGAAAGGAAGACGTTAGGTAGAAAGACAGAGAAATTCATGTAGAAAAAGCAAGCGAAGTTTCTCCCCTTCGAAAAACCTGGCATCGGCACAAGGGGCCGATGCAGAAAGTCCGTTCTGAAGCTTACGGGGGGCGCTGACAACGGCAGGACGTGATTCAAGAAAACTAAGAATCTGGAGAAATAAGCCATATGTAAACATAAACAATACTTTGCCAAACTTTCTAGGATGATGCAAACATTTTCTATGGTCATCCCCCACTGTCTGTGAGGGATACACTCCAAGGTCGCCAGTGGATGCTGGAAACCATGGATCATCCTGAACCCTCCATAAACCATGATTTTCCTGTATGTATTTTTCCACTTAAAGGAAGCATGGTACAACTTTCCTCTGTCGTATCCAAATTGTCAGCATCACTATTCTTGGGCTTTGAGGCCATTATGAAGGGAAATAAGGGTTTATTTATTAACACAAGCACTGTGATACCTCAGCAGCCCATCTGATCACCACGAACGGCTGCTAAGTGACTGAGGAGCGGGAGCCGCTTCAGAGTGTAGACGCTGGACAAAGGGATGGATGATTCACGTCCCAGGTGGAACTGAGTGACATTTCATCACGATATTCAGAAGAGCATGAAATTTAAAACTTATGAATTGTGTATTTCTGAAATTTTCCATTTAATATTTTTGGACCATAGCTGACCATAGCTAACTGAAACTGCAAAAAGCAAAACCATGGATAAGGAGAAGTCTACTGTAGCCTGGCTGGGCATGGGTTACAAGGATATATTTGTCAAAACTCAGGGAACTCTACACTCATGGTTTGTGTATTATATATATAAATATGATACCTCAGTTTTTAAAAACTCAAATGTATGCTTATTTGAATGCGAAGAATCTTCTGTTAATAAATTTTTATAATGTTTTCTTAAAGAACAGAGAAATTTATAAAGGAGAGCTTAGCACATCCAGGGTAAAAATAAAAATAAAAAAAGAAGTAGAGTAAAGAGAGAAACCATTACACTCTGAGTCACCAGAAAAAAATATCTTCCGAGGGCTTAGTGCTCATAGGGCAAGAAAAGGAAAAGAATAATGCCTCGTATTTGCACAGTTCTGACTTGTGCTACCTACTTTTAATGAACGAGCTTCTGTGTAATAGTAGGCCATTCACAGTATCTTTATTTTAAAGTTGATGAAATATATGAAATAGATCTGTGATGTGCCTAAAGTTGATGAAATATATGAAATAGATCTGTGATGTGCGAAGACGCAAATAGATCTCTCAGACGCCTACCCATAATTAGCCTCACAAAACAATGCTCCGTGAGCATTGTGTGTGTGTGTGCGACGTGTGAAATGAAAGCGACCGTCAGCTTCTCAGTGGTGAGGAAGCGTCTCTGCTTCGCCTCCACACGGGCTGCGATGTGCTGGAAACTGAGCACGTGGACCAGAACAGCCAAGAATTTGTTTTTCCAAAGTATTCATCTAGTCAGTGGTTTAAAAATCTGCCACAAGTTATACTTGAGAATGCAAACATGTAATCAGCTTAACTTTTACAGCCTAAAGGGCTCTTTGGTTAGAAATATCAAGTATAATTTTATTATTTCAGTGCAATTTCTATTATGATTGGATTGAAGTTAGTTGTACTTGATTTCAGAAGAGCAGGAAGAAGATAATGCCAGACAAGACTGCATTTTTCTGTGGATTAATTACTGAGACGTGCTTTCTGAAAGTGTGAGAAAAAGCGAGGGAGAATGGGACACCCAAAGGGACTGAGACCCAGATGTGGATGTGTTGGCTGGTCCTGGAAGCCATATTCTCACTTAGACCCCTCAGATTCCTCAACACATAAGTAAGATTCTGCATTAACAAGGCCCTTCTCTCCAGATGGCCTCCAGGAACTCCAACTGCCTAGCCTAAGAGGGTCAGCATGACCTTGACAAACAAATGGTTTGCATATTTAGCTGAGCTAACTTCTAACCACCCACACACACACACACACACACACACACACACACACACACACTCACTCACTCACTCACTATCTCTCCCCACCGCCAAAATGAAGGCAACACAATCACTGATGCAACCTACGGGCACCTTTTCCTTCCTCAATAAAAAAGTGAATTTTGTATTATTCAATAAAATGTGCAAAATGCAATCTAATGCTTAGGCAATGGATACTTGAGGATATAATAGAAGTGTGAACAATCTGTTTCAATTCAGTTGTGACAATCCTGAAATTTCCTCTCAAATAAAATTTGTATATTTTTTGCACAATGAGAAATGTAAGACAAGAAATGGGATGATAAAGGCAAAACCACAGCTAATATATAGTAACAACCAAAAACGTACAAGAAAAGAGTGGAGATTAAAAGCATGGATGTGACTTGAGCAGACTGGTTCACAGTCCGGCTCTGTCCCTCAGGAGCCGCTTTACCAAGGGCAACAAGCTTAGTCGAAGCCTCAATTTGCTTCAATATAAAGTCGGGATGACGATATTTTCTGTCAACCTCATAGATTATTCTGAGGAATCAACAAGAAAGCTTACATGAAAGGCTGAGCAGAGTACGTGGCTTACGTGTTCAATAGTTATATAGTTATAGTACATATAATTCTGCATATATGTATACATAATGCATATGTAATTAAGAATTCTACATTATTTTGACTACTACTATGTAAATAAAAAGTATGAGATTTTTTCCTTAGTATTTTTTAATTATGAAAATTTTTAGAACATTTACATGTTGTTAGTGAAATTGATAATTAAGTTGCATGCAATTAGAGAAAAATTAAAAATAAAAAGCATTAAAAAAAGAGCAAAAACTATGCCCAATTCCTCCACTTGAGAAAGCATCTATTGATATTGAAGGCGTGTCCTTTAAAGTTTTTTTTTTTTAATACAAATTTGCACATAGGTGTAGGTATACAGTCTGCTTTTAGAATTTATAGTTATGAAAGTTCTTCAAATCATTAGTCTTTTACAACACAACTTTAAATGGCAGCATCACTTTTGATCATATTGCTGCATATTTACTCAGTCGTATATAGTGGGGCACTGTTATTTTCAATTGTTTGTATTATAAATGAGGTTACATTTTTGATAGCTTGTTTATTATTTGTTAATATGATTACTACTTCATGCACAAAATAAGCACCAGCCGAAGAATTCCACTTCTCTCAAGGTTTGAGCCAGTGGCTGTTGGGGGTTATTACAAAATTAGTGAACTTACACGTGTGATTTTAGGCAGTGTCAGAATTCCTTTTCCATCCTGCATCCCTGACCGAGCAAGTGTCCACCAGCAGATGCCCAATCACGTATTTCAATCAACAGAGGTAAAACTGGAGTAACTTAACCCACCTAAGAGAATTGGTTTACAGGGTACTTCCATACACACGTCATGTAACACAGAGGGAAAAGTGGCTTTAACAGAAGTCAGAAATTTTATTCAGGGTTTTTAAGAAAACTTTTTAGAAATATGTCATATAATAATAATAAAAATTCCTTATTTGCTGTACTCTTTAATCAACAAAATTAGCAAACAGCAGAAACAAACAGGAGACAAACGTTCTAGTAGCTTTCAATAATGTTTTCCACTACCACACAAACAAAAGAAGCAAACAGGTCATGTTTCAAGGAAAAACACCCTTCCCTTTAAATCCTGAAAATATGCAAATACGAAATAGCTTCATATACTCAGAAAACTGGTTCTTTATTCCATAGAGATTTTTCTGTCAGCGTAACAAGCTAAAAACAAAACATGAATGGCAAGTGCACATACTTAGCTGATGGAGAACACAGAGTCCAACAGAAACCACATTAATCTCTCACAGAGGTTATGTGACTTCCAGGCAGAAATATTGATTCGGAACTAGTCTACTGCCACAGAGTGGGACAAGAATTCAAATCCAAGTTGGGAAATTTAATGCTAACTTCTCGTACTTCCCCTAACTTATCTGGCAAATTAGGTAGCTAATGTGATTATTTAGTTTAATTCAAATGTTAAGAATTTTTAATAAACAGACTGTTGAATAATAACAATGTGTACCCATATACCTCGCTAGATACCAAAAGTTACTGAAACTAAGAATCTAAAAAAAACTAGGCAATATTGTCAATGTCACTATTCTAGGTTGGATTTTGAGCTTTGTGGGAGAGAGCTCTGGGTCATTTATAAATATTACCATAAAATCTTGATCATGCCCAATGATCATGCCCAGGTTAGGTTTTATTCTTGTAGTTACAATTATGTGTTTGCACAAACTGAGAGTTCCAAAAATTCTCTTTACTCCTCCTCTCCCACAATCATCTTCAGCTGCTCCAGAGGGCATCGTAGAGACAACTGTAGCACCCATGTTCATCAGGTTCTATAATACTCCCTCATTGTTCCAAGAAAAGATACACCTTGATCCTCTACTGCAGAGATCCTCAGCCCCCGGGCTGTGTACTACCACAGGTCTGTGGCCTGTTAGAATCTGAGCCACACAACAAGAGGTGAGTGGTGGTGGGTGAGTGAGTGGAAGTTCCATCTGTATTTGCAGCCACTCCCCAGTGCCAGCATCACCGCCTCAGCTCCACCTCAGATCATCAGGCATTAGCTTCTCAGAGGAGCACCAGTCCCTGGTGCCAAAACAGTTGGGGACCGCTGCTCTATACTGGATTCTTCTAGTGAACAGTCAGGTTTTGTGCTCTGATTTCTCATTTCAAACACAAGGAATTTTAGTGGTTTCTGTCTTTTATTTTCTGATTACTATATGTATATCTTAAGTTTTCATTTTGTATGCCAACTTGTCAACTTTAATTACAAGAGAAATAGAAGCACAATGTATTTTAGAAGACTACTCCTTAAAGTTCTCTTTTGAAGCAGCTAATTTGGGGGTTTGAGATTTAAAAAGAAAGCAAACTGGTATCATCTGGTGTGTTATGGATCTTTCTCTGCAGATATTTCCTGACTATTGAAAATATAATCCAAGTCTGTCCTAATGGTCAAGGTTTGCCCAGAGAACATATTGGCTTAAAAGGTAACTTGGTGCTAATTAAGAAAATCAGAGTAACATTTTTGTCAATTTGCTATTCTCCTTACGTATGACATAATAAAAGAAGGATAAACTCTACAAGTCTGCCTGGGCTTCTGAACGAATGAGATCATGAGAATGTGGGAATTCCTGTGGGCCCCACATCTCTGCCCACAAACAGTAATGTTCTAAATTTTAATTTTACCAAATTGTTAGTTATAAAATAGCATTATTGTGGTTTTAATTTGTAGCCTTTAATTAATAAAGCTGATCATTTTCATGTATATTAACCATTCATGGTTTCTTTGAAATGTTTGTTCACAACTTTTTACCTAACTTCATTTTATTCATATAATTTATCTGTTTTAGACACTAACCCATTGTCAGTAATATGGGTTGTAGATAACTTCTCCTACTTGTGGCTTGTCTTTTCAATTTGTTAATGGCATCCTTTAATAAAGTCAAAAATTTACTTTAACGTAGTTGAATTTATCAATTTTCCTTTCCTTTACAGTTTGTGTTTTTTGTGTTTAGCGTAAGAAATTCTAACATGTCCTTTTTTTTTTCATTCTGTGTTGCTTTTATATGATGAAAAATCTCATTTCAAATCTACATTAAACCAAGCTGACGACAAAGTCATGGTGAAGGAGTCCCAGTGGCCGCGTACACAAAAACATGTGGCCACTGTCGCTGTCCATCAAACTGCATGAAGGACCCTTCGATGGCTTTGTGTTTGCATGTTTCAGTGCCACAGCCTAGGAACAGACTCTGTTGTCCACTGTCATTCTTTGATAAAGATACTACTTCCACAAATTCTCCATCCCGTGGCATTGGTTTAGGCCTTTAATTTTCAGCCTCATCTTGAGTAAAAGTTTCTGTCACCATGCTTGTGATACAGTTTGACGAGCCCAGATCCATACGTACAGCTGGAGACTGCTCAGCAACATCGTCTTCATAGCCAGTTCTCCCTCAAGCTCCTGGAGAGCTTGGGTCATAAAGATATTGTCTTATCTCCTCCTCCTCCTCTCCTCTTCTCTTCTCTCCCCTTCTTCTTCTTTTTTTTTTCTTTTCTTTTTTTTTTTTTTTTTTGTTCACTGAAAGTTCTATAGTTTTGCTTTCCTTTTAAAACTTTCGGTTGGTGACTTAAAGATTCAAATATTTAATCTACCTGGAACTGATTTTCTGTATATGTCACAATTTGCTTTCATTTGTGTGGTTTTTTTTGCACATGTACAATCTCATAACTGCATTATTTATTAAATAGCTTACCCTCTCCTCATTACTCTGCGACACTCATCTTGTCATTAATCAAGTCTGCACATATGCATGGGGTTACATATGGGCTTTCGGCCTGTCCCACGGGCTCTTCGTCTAAACCTACACTAACACCCTACCACCATATTTTCTTAACTACCATACCTTTATACTAGGCCTTGCTCTCTTTAACACAAGGCAGTCTTTTCTTTCCTGCTCTGGCTCTTCCTAGAACGGTCTTGGTTAATTCTGAGCCTTCACTCCTCCAACTTTAAGAACTAGCTTGTCAGTTTGAACTGTCTTTTCCCTGTGGTTGCTTTTAATGTCTCCTCCTTTGTCTTTGCATACGCATCCTAGAGTTCCACCATGTCTAAATATGCATTTACTCATGTTGCTTGGTACGCAGTGTGTTCCTTCTATAGAGGATTCCAGTCTTTCACCATTTTTGGAAAATTCTGTCTTAAACAAATCACCTCTCCACTAGTAGGAAATAACTCCCCATGGGGCTCTCCTGCTTCTTCTGCATGTTTCCTGAGCAGAAGCCCTGACAGCCTTGAAATTGCTATTTTCACAAGCATAGGACAAGGCATTGTCACCAACAATTTCACTCCATGTGTTCATGGAATCTACAGGTTAACAATTCTCTTTGAAAAACATCAGTGAATTCTTTTGAATGAATTCCTGATGAAATCAAAGACTAGAAATCCTCATAAACCAATATTTATTTAAGAGGCATCAAAACTTCTACTACATACTAGAACGAGAAATAAATATACTTGAAAAACATACCTGACATTTTTGTTAATACACAACGTAGCTTTGTACTGATTCTATATTTACTCTTCTGATAAAATTATACTGCCACTTAATGACTGTCCTTCATGTACACATTCCAGCCCATCCTAACTCTAGTCTTTTGTGTGTCTTAATTGTTGCAAATTTTAGTCACAGCTTGAGAAGTATATTTTTGGTGACTTGAAACACATTTTTTTTTTTAAATCTCAATATAGAAAAGAAGAATTAATGAATGAAAGTGAGAAGGGTCAAAATTTTGTGTGCGTTGAAATAAAAGCAGCTTTCAAATTTCATTTAGTTAGTTCTCTGATAGTTCCTATTTTAACTCATAAGGACTTATTTTAATTAAAGAAAAAACTGAAAACAATTTCTTCCTGCCATTTTAAAACTAGAAGACAAAATAATCAAAGTCAAGCAAAAAATAACTATCCTGTGAAGTGTGAGATAACATTAAATTTGACTATAATCTATGACTAAGACGTTGGCTGTGGTAATGACAATAATTTTGGGGACATGCTCAGCAACCCTTCAAAAACACCCATGCCGTTCACTAAGTTTGAAAGGATGAAAGCATATTTTGCTCAATATAAAAGCAGAAAGGAGCCAGAAATAATAATGCAGAGAAAAGCCCATTCGTGTTCCTCAGACTGTGGCTTTCACTTCACGTGGTCTGTGCGCCTTTAAATATCTTCCACCCAGATGCGCCTGTGTCATGGCCAGCCTGTCAGATGTGTTCACGACCATTCTGAAAACGGATTCAGGATGGCCCAGTCAAAAACCACCCTGTTCTAAACAAAGAGAGCTACATGTTCGTGCACACCGGAGGAAGAATCATCTGTAAATGTCTAGCTTGTTCCGCCCTTCTGTGCCCCGGAGAGAAGATGCTTTATCCTGGGAAGATGAACACATTGAAAATAAAGATGGATCACCGTTAAAGGTTATCATTTGCTTATTTGGGCATATCTACTTTCTTAAATGGAACAAGATGCATCAAGACTGTCTGAACTGTTCCTCTTAATGTTCTTGATAATGGGTTAAAAATATTCTCCAATTAAGTCTCAACACTGCTCTACAGAACAAGCCAGGACAAGGAGCTCTGCCATCGTGCGGGGGAGGAGGCTGCGCTGACAACCAGGAAGGTCACAAAAATCGCCACTCGCTGAGCAGAACAAATACCTGTGTCGTCAGCAGGCGAAGGTCAGCCACTGGTCAGTCTTAGTTTCACACATGGTCTCCGTAAAAACACAGACGAACCTCACTCAGCACACCTCACAAAGTGGTGTGATGTCGGTCTTCACTTCAACCACACATACGAAAGTGAAGCCGAGCCCCAAGGGAAGCTCGCGGGCCCATGCCGTTCACGGAGTGACAGCACCTCTTCTCATGTTCCCCTTCGGTGAAAGGCTGGCCCCAGAGCTGGGGAGGGGGTGCTGGTGGTGGGTCAGTACCTCTACGAATGAGAGCATCCAGGGGCACTGGGGTCATTCTGGGGAAGTGATGGGTCATGAGCCACTTTCAAAGAAGTATAGTCCAGCCACTAGACACTCCAAAAATCACAGAGACGGGGTTAATTAGGCCTCCATGAACACTGTTTACGGGACAAACACTGACTTGTCCTTTACTGAGAATTTCACAGAGCCCATTAAAATATAGCTCAGGAGCATCTAATGCATCTCCTTTACCACATGACTGTGATTTATAGAAAGAAGGGCTTCATTTTAATTTTAGAAGTTTATGAGATCTCACGAGAAATTCTAGAGAACGTCGAGAACATTCCCTGTCCTGGACCCCTTGCCAGAGTGGCAGCTATTGTCCCCTGAAGGCATTCAGATGGAGCTGCTCACACTCACTGAAGTGGCCGTTTTCCGCATAACACTTGGGTATATGAGAAGATTTTTCTAGAGAACTAATAATCACTAAAACACCGAACCAAGAGGAGCAAAGAAGTGTTATATGCTGAAAAAGCTGCCACGTTCTTAGTTCCTAAAGCAATGACGTCTGAGAAGGTGCAATCAGTGTTTCCTGTCGTTAAGCCCGTGCTTGAAAACAGATGGGGAACCAGACTCTCAACCAGGAGACGGGACGTAGAGCCCGCCGTCCTGGCTGGACACGCCTGGCAGGTCGCATCATCTCTGGCACTGAACTTTCCACCCATGAAGAGAGAGAGAGCACCGTTCTCCATGAAATCAAGACTATCCGAGACTTCTCTGAACTCTAATAATTATAATTAGTACTCTAGTTTTAAAAGTTGCACCTATTCTTTGCTAACATCATCTAAGTTTTTACCAGTGTAGAAGCATGTTAGTGGAGATAAACATCTCTTTACTGAGTATTCTTGCTGAAGCCCCAGCCCACACTTCCTGTGGTATTCCATGATGCACCATTATTATTATGAGCACTTACAGCACCTGATACGGACTGTGCTTCCCATGTGCCCAGGTTCTAAGTGTCCTATGTGCTTTATCTCATAGAATCTTCCCTCACGACCCTCGAAGGCAGATGACAGCACTCCACTTTACAGATGAGATCGCCGACGCTCAAAAAGCTTAATAAAATCAATAATAAGTGGTGAATTTACAGTATGAACTTAAGGCTGTCTGTCTGGCTCCAGAACTCAGCAGGCCAACCACACTGTGACGCTGACAGACCACAGCGACACGTTACATACGCAACAAATAACACCGAAAGCAAACATGGTCCTCCATAAAATCCTCACGAAGGTCATGACCTTCCACTATTTTTCGAATATATTGCAAATAATTTGCATCTTGTCTAAATTTGTAGGTAACAAAAATATTTTGATACCCATTGAAAAAAGATTTTTGTCCAAAATTTATTCCCTCAAGAAAAAAAAAAAAAAAAACTCGTTTTTCTATAGATAGGTGATTTCCCATAAACCTATATAAAAAAATCATGTTAAGCAAAATGGAGATGATAAATGATGTATTTAGGAGATGCTGATACTAAAAATATTCTATGGATCACTCTAAAATTTAGACAAATTTCTATTACAGAGCCATGATAAAATGAACAATATATTGGATCAAGAAGTAAGGACTCAACAGTTCATCTAGGAAGCTATGAAGTTATGAATAATTTTAATAAATATGCAAAGCCGGTATTCTGCCACATAAAATAGCTAGTCAATTGAAAACCTGAAATACATTTTTAGACTACAATGTCTCTGTCCTTGGATTTAAATAATTAATCGTCAATTCCATGAATACTACTATTTTTGATTCTAGGATATCTGCATTTTGTCTTGTGCTTTAAGATTAATTTTGATCTCTTTATCATGTATCTGTTACTATTATGTAAATTGATTTTATAGCTCAATTTTTATTCTACAATTAGGTTCCACATACCAAAATATATTGCCAATCACTGGCCAAATGCATCTCTAGATCCTGAAGATAACACTGCTGAACTTCAAGGATATGAGTTGAAATAATAAATCCTATCTTAACCACACAAAATATATACAGGAAGACATGGAATATACATTGAAACACGTACACCTAAAAGGTCAAAGAAAAGCTGAAGAAACAAATAATACTCATCTGCCGTAATTAAATGAGGACCCAACGACTACTTTCAAATAGCATGTTGATTTGAAATCCTTACTTTAGCCTTTCTTCATGGTCCATACTCAGGAGACTGGGTCAGAAAGTTGCCTATTAACCTCAGCTGCATCATAACGACTCTGGATCTGTCTTGGTCTCTAAGATGAAACCAACATTTGCCAAGGATGATACTTTTACTTTAGCTGACTATTTAAGAAATCAGCTCTGGAAAGCAACACTTTCTAAAATTTTAGTTTGAAAAAGTGATTTTCAAACTGTGTTCACTGTAGATACAAAAAGAAGTAGGGAGTAAAAGTTAAGAGCGATGAACACCTGAGTTCAGATCCTGTCCTGTGGTCTAGAGCTAAGTTACCTCTAAGCTTGTTCATTATAATTACAGGCCAGCAATTACTAAGCATCTACCAAGTGATGTGAGTTAGCATTTTGTGTGCATTTTGTGTGCATTTTCTCACTTGGTCTTGTAACAATACAATTGTGGTATAGTACTCTACGCAGTGGAGCTACAGTACAGTGCATTCAGAATAATAACTTAAAATGAACTATTATTTACACACAAAAATACATGCACTTAGGAGCTAAGCAAAAATGATGTTAAAAGACACATGATCTGAGCCCTCCTGAAGGTTACAATCTAGTGAGAAGAAATGCATTAAATAATCACACAAATAAATAGAGCATAAGGAGCAGTAAGTACTGAGAGAGATACACAGTATCCTGATAACAGATAAATGGTATAAAAGTGTGGTGAGCTGAGCTCAGATTTTGCAGCAAGAGTGTGTGGGTTTGACTTCTGGCTCCAAGGCATACTGTAATCCTGGGCAAGTTTCTCCTTTTGTAAAATGGAGAGAAACAGTACCTATCTCATAGACTTGTTAGGATTAAATAATGAGTGTCAAAGAAACAGTTATGGCTGTTTTCTACTGTTATAATTATTTGAGCTTTATTTACGAGGGGTGGGGGCAGTGGCCAGGATAGACTCCTCGGAAGGTGATAAGTGACCTAAAATCTGCAGAATAGGGAATTAACCAAGCAATGGGAGAGGATAGATTTTGGGTAGGACAAGCATCTCAGACAGAAATAAAAGCATTTGAAATGTTCTATGAGCAAAATATAGGAACTAGCTAGGTTATCTTAGATCATTTAACCATTTGGGGATTCAATTTCAGCATTTGAAAAGTAAGGAGAAAAATCAGGTGATTTCCATAGTTTCATGATCTTTATAATTCTATAAAATTTGGACATGATAAAACAAAGCATTTGAAATAGACTTTAACTGAGAAGGTTTCACTCCTTTCTCTGGTTCTAAATGCAGCCAAAAGGTCGTTAGAGGTCAATTTTAAGAACATTTCCCTCTCATTTCTCCTCCCCTCGCTCTGATCCCCCTCATTACTAACTTTTCTGTATCTGTAAATAAGAGGAATCACACTGCAGTGACCTCATTTTGTCTTGGAAGGTGGTTTACGTTTCCCCAGCTGTAACGTCAGATTTCTGTGTCAGGCGTATCGTCCATCGACATGAGTCTGGGCAGCTGTGTGCTCTCAAAGGGCCCGTGGTATCAAAAGATGGCTAGACACACATGTAAATTAAGCAAACTGCTGCTATAACATTACATGTAATCGAGGCCGTAAGATTTTATCAACTTGCTGAGAAGCGTGGCCTTTTCCTTTCACACTGTTGTGTTTTGCTTTCTACAGGAGTTCGAACCTCACTACTTCAACCTCTCGTCAACTAGAAGTATTTGGAAATTTCTACTGTTAAAGATGTATGCTGATGCAAACTTCAGAATTGTGAGGTGCTGGTGCTGCCAGAGCTTATTTTCAATAACTGAAGTAGGACCAGGATTACTCAGGGTGCGGCCCTTCAGATGTTACAGGAGGGAAAACAGATGCGGAGCATTTAAGGAACGCGGCCGCCCACACTGTGGGGCTAGGATTCAAACCCAGGCCAGCCTCATGCTCAGACACGGCTGCAAGTTCTTCTGCACTGTCTGTCTGAAACTCACACTGTTTTTCACTGTTTTCGCCAAAGCACCACGCTGCTTTTTAACTAGTTTTCATCAACTTCCACTCTTTGGAATTTCCACCAGTTACTCGTCTCACAGTGTTTGGCTACTTGACCCACCTAGGGAAAGCCAACATTTTCTTCCCAGCTGATCAAAGAGAAAACTCCTTCTTCTAACAGTGACGCTGTATTCCCAAAAGCCAATATTTCTTTATCTTCTCTTCTTCACTCTTGTTATATACCAGCTATCAGAACAAGGCAAGAAAGGGCTACTATTTAACAGCACCCAGTACGTGTTAGCTTATAGACTGAGAAAGGTCCCAAAAACCTATAGCCTAATCAGTAAAAGCTTCTAGGTCAAATTTTAAATTATAAAACTAAGTTATGGATAAAGTAGTTTCTATTCAGGCCTGTACAATGTGAACCAATACGTTGTTTTCTAAAGCTGACTGGGTGAATGTCTGCTTCCCATTACTTATGCTGGAGACCAGCTAAGTAGTACATGTGTGATATACTTTAAATTAAAGAGTAGAGCACAAGGGCTAGTAGATGTGGCTTGGTACTTAAAGGAGAAATAGAGTCCAACCAATGTTCCCCATGCTTGATATATAAGTGGGCTCCTTTTCATTCCAAGATCCAAAATATAGGCCCTTCAGCCTCTGACAAATTTCACAAATCAGCCAGCAATGCATACGCACAGACACAAACTGATAAGCTGAAATCCTACTTCTTCAAAGCACCATCTCCAAAAGAAGGATAATCCATTGCTGCAGACCTTGAGCTGCACCCCAGTGAGAGGCTGGCGGGCAGGTTGCTAGTCAAAGCTGGGCCCTGAAAGGACTTAGCCAAAAGAAAGATGAACTCTCCTTCAGCCTAAACGAGCTTCCTCAAGCCTAGGTCCATAAAACCTCTTCTCTATTAGCAATTTCTCCATCTAGGGGTATTCAGAAACTTCAAATTCAGTGTCTCTAAGACCAAACTAATCTTTCATGCCCCCTGCCCTGCCTCTCCTCCAGTGTGGACTCGGTCAGCACCGGTCAGCACCGGTCGGCACCGGTCAGCACCATGGATAGCTCTGCAGGGACTTTTAGCTCCATGCTGGCTTGAAATGATAGAATCTTTTATAAGCTTACCGGGGAAAAACTGGGGTAGAACGCATGGGATCTGAGCTATTTTTATTTACTTTTTAAAGGTAAGGTAATGTGATAACTTTAAAGGCCCTTTCCTCACAATTCTATGATAGAGACACTATTAACTTTTGCATTATATTTAAAATATTTTCACTTTTGGGGTAAACTTTTACTCATATACAAAAGAACAATATAAGTCTCCATGTACCTATCACCAGCTTTAAAACTTACCTATTCAGTGTGTGTCTTTATTTATTTTCATTTCTGTCTCCCCACCCCCCTGCACTAGTTTATTCTGAAATGAATCTCAGAAACTGTATCAGTTCATCCATAAACATTTAAGTATATAGCCAGGAACTATGATCACACACAAAATAATTTCTCTAAAAAAAAAATTAGTCATTCTTTAACATCATCAAGTATCTAGTATTCAAATTTTCTGAATATCTAATAATTATTTTTTACACCTTGTTTGTTTGAATGGTAGTTTCTAAATGAATGTTCGAAGTGTTTTAAAAAGGGCTTCTCCAGGGTCCCCACGTTCCGCTGGCAGAAGTGTGTGCCTCCCTCCGGTCCTCGGCAGGGCTCTGAAACCAGAGGCTGGGTGATGCTGGCTGCTCACACAGCTGCTGTACAGTCTCTGGTTCTCTTTTGTAAAGAAGGCAACTATACTTATTTTTAAAAAGCAGGAGTTTTAGCGTAATATAAACAAAGCAGCCACAATTCTTTCCCTTTTATTTATTTATTGTTTCGTGTGGCACACATAATTAAAACCAATCCACACTATTTCCACATCTCAGGAAAAATACATAAAATGCCATCTTTTTGTCCTCAATACAGTTAATGAAAATTTGACTAGGAGACTTTTGTTTGAAATCTAGAAAACTAATGAAGCCTGTGAAAAAATTTAGCATCAGATTTGGAAATAGTGTTACTGACAGGATGCTTCTCTGTGTAGATAAGGCAAATGGTTTGTTTTTTTGGTTTTGTTTTTGTTTTTTTTTAGCACACCATCACTTCTCACCTTGGTTGAGCATCTCCTGAGTCCAACAGGCCAAACACACATCACATGATACAGGTGAAGGAGATCAGTAATGACACACACCTGCTGCAGGTTACACAGCTCCTTTTCAAGGGGGCTGGTGGAGTCCCCTGGTTCACCAAGACTGAGTGACCTCCGAGGGGTGCCTTACACCCTTTGGCATCTAGCTCTGCTGGTTCAGAGATCAGGCTCTAAGTGGTTTTTCTGACTTGTCAACAAAACGTATTTTGAGGATACAGAGGAAGAGCTGCCTCTCCCTTCCCTCTTCTCTCCATTGCTGTTTATTGCTAAACAATAACTGTAGTTCAAAGCCTGCCAATTTGCCTTTTATGGACTCCTTCACCCATCATGATGGAGGGCAAAGGCCCAGCCTGCATCCTGAGGTGCTCGGCAGCCAGTGTGCAGCCCCACCCACAGAGACAGCTGTTAGAGGATGGAGGCCCGACTGATTCGAAACCTAAACCCAAAGCAGGCTGTTGGGCTGAGTGCAGGTCAAATATCCTCCAAGGGCGCTGGTACTTTTTTCCATATTACCCTCCAAAATCCCACGTGTGGAGTTGGCGTCAACGCCTATCTAAAAGGAGCTACTAGATTCAAAGGGAAACCTCACAGAAACATTCACGGTGATGGAAGAAGCACTAACATCCTGAAGTCTTAGCAACTCAATCAAGACTCAAGAAGAAAAAGGGAAATACTAAAAATGTATAACGAATGTGTGATGAAAGGTTTAAATTTTTCTTCTAGCACAAATATCTAAACTGCAGTACACAACATGTTGCTGAAAGAAAAACTCTCGTTCATCAAATACCTGGAGAACCGACCACCGCCAGGCACCGTCTGTAGCTCCTGGGGACACAGCAATGCATGCATCCAGGTCCCTGCCCCTGGGGGAACCTCCACTCTAGTTAAAGGCGGGGGGGGGGGGGTGGAGGCTCTTGCAGACAGAGTGGCATGGAAATGTTTTAAGATGACATCTGATCAGAAACCTGGGGGAGATGAAGGAGCAGCCAAAAAGAAATTGAATGTGACAGTAAAGCTATTTGCATTAAAAGACAAACACTCGTGCCTGAGAAAATGAGGCGGCAACAGACAAAACCTCCCAAGGCCGTACTGAAATGCTTTCCCTGCCTCACGGTTATTGTCTCTTAATCTAATGGGAAGCCACCCAGATACCGGGTGATCTAAACCTTTATATAACTGACTGTTCCACACCTTTGGTTTCTTTAGTATATAACCTGGGAAAGAAGTTATTATTTTTTTTCTTTTCAAGTACTCGGGGGCAGTGACAGGATTTGGGAACTTACACACTTAGCAGCCAATCCTAGAACACTTGAGTCCAGGGTCAGGAAGAGGAGAAAATGTAGACAGAAACACATGAATGATTCCATATGCACAGCTTGGCGGAGGGGTAACTGGATTAATGCTCCAGAAACAGAGCAAGGCCAAAACAAACAAAAATACAAGGAAGTGGAAAGCATCGACGTGCATGCATGCTCTTTGGAATACAGGTAATTTTTCTGCTTTTGTCACTCAAGTGGCTGGCAGACTTCATGTCACTCTACCCTTGACGCTTATTTGGAAAACTTCTGGACCTCCGATTTGGGATTCTAGTGTGAATCCGCCACTTAAAAGAACCAACGCTTCTTGAAAGGAGTGTTTCTTTGTCAGGTCAAATGCATTAAAACCTCAGTCTGATGCTGCTAAGAAAACCAAAACACAAAGAAGAGGCCACAGAGGAAGCTTGAGAGGGACTATACTACCCCATCTGACACTGGTCACTAAGTACAAGATGTGCCGAGAAAGAGATAAACACAAAGTAAGGTAAAAAAAAAAAAAAAAAAATCATGCCCTTAAACATGCATAACTGCTTGAACCCAATGACAAAACAATATAAACATGTAGCCCTTGGTGAATGAATAAACGGCCATGGAACCAGAGGGCATAACGGGCAGCAAAATGAATTTGCATTGGTCAGACCAAACCACCCACACAAGAGGCTGTTAAATCAGCACCAGGGAAGATGCAGGGAGACAGGCCTGCAAGGACTGAGAAGCTGGCAGCGGTACTGTTTGGGGCCCTGAATGCTGCCCATGCCTTCACTTCTAGGATGAGGATGTGGCCTTGCAGGAAGCTGAGTCTGATCCAAGAATCAGACAAGGTAAAGGACCGTATGGGTAACCTTCAGTTCCATTCACTGCCTTCTCATTGAGGACATCATCGTAAACAGCGTCCCTCATTTTCCTCCTCGATCCTACCTAAAAGCAACAAAGAAAATACGAAAAAGTATTCTTTTTATTAGGGCAGATGGAGTTTGATTTCTGGCTCCATCACTAGGCTAAGCCACTGGTCATTTTACTTGATCTGCGATTCTCGTTTTCTCAACTGGAAATATGGGTGACCTCCTACATTTCAGGGAGTCATAAGACCGCGGGAGATAAGGCCTGGAAGGAACCCACCGGGGCCTGGCCCACAGCAGGAAGCCAAGGACTGTCAATTCTCTCTCCTGAGCGTGACTGAGGAAACCTGTGTCACACACACACACATCAATCCACCTGGACGTTAGTACAGGACCAGAAGAAAGCTGAGGGAAGGTGGGATGGGGAGTGGCTGAATTTACTCATTACGCATGTTCTGAATTTTTCTAATAGGACCTGCTCAAGATTCTCAGTATGTGAACCACAGTGAAAAGAGACCTTGCAAAATTCAGTCACATGGTGGTCTTGAAGAAGCATTTTTCCCATTTGCCATTATTGCTTTTCTAATCATGTTCCATGATAGAATTAATAAAGATTATTTTTACTCCATCAGCTTGATGATCAGTATTTTTCTTGTCCTATCTTGTTAAATTTACAAAAATAAAACAGAAGCCATCTTCAGAAAACTTTAAAAATTTTAGTTCCAAGATTTTAAGTATTTCAAAACAAAAAACTTATTGACAAAATTTACATTTCTTAGGAATCATCTAGAATTCGGTACCAAAATAAATTTGCTAGTTGCAAGACACATTCTATTAAAAGATCACCACTCACGCAGTTTCTTTTGAGAATGCACAAAAACAGATCAAAAATGCTCATAATCTCACATAAACAGTCTGAAACGACCATGCCATCTTAGCTTACTGCCAAAAAAATTAAACGAGAAAAATTTTAAAAAAAAATCCATGTCTCATATATGGGAACCTGAAGCCCAGTCTCAACCTCTAACACACAATCAACTCTTCTAAGATCCATTCTTCCTAATTTCAAACAGTTATGACCTTTCAAATACAGAAAAGCTTACCTTTCAATCACTTAAAATATTAGGTGGAAAAATATCCCTATATAAAAAATCTCAATGAAGAAGTACGTTTTCTTATTTTGTTGTTTTTTTTCTTTTTGTTAGGTATTCATGAATGACCACCTGTTTCTATTTCATGTTGGTTCTAAAGGAAAAACAATTCCTATAGACTCATCCAAGGACACAGGAAAGCCTAGTGCTATCCGAGAGGCATTACAAACAATGTGAGGTTTCACAATGCTTAAGTCAAGAATAGGCAAGATACATACATTCGGTGAGAAACTTTCTCTCAAGCTCTCATCCAGACAGTTCTTTTCTAAGATTCACGACGCATTTTAAGAGGCGCTATCACCTGGAAGTTTTGGGGGGCACCTGCTTAAAGAGAGACTGATGAGAACCTAGGCACATGGAAAGGGCACATCACAGGAGACAAAACCAATGACACAGCTATAGTCTTCACGGTTTCTTCCTTCTTAACTTGGTGGGTCCTAGTGGTTACTAGCTCTTTCTTTTTTTCTTTTTAATAATAATTAGAGAACATATGTGCAAAGTAAAACATTCAATAAGTCCAAAAAATAAGAAGAGACTGTGCTCTCCCCTTCACACCTCTAGCCACCCAGTTCCCTTCCACAGACAACCACCAGTGCTGGCTGACTGCCACCTTCCCCCAGAACCATGCCAAACACTCCACATGCCCCCACGGACCACTCCCGTGATGGGACAAAAGGCACACAAAATGACCACCAAGCCTGCAGATTCATGCAGACGAAGGTCTCACCTTCAAACGTAATTTCACTTATTTGTGAAGTTCAGTAACTGTTTCATTTCTAATCCGAGAGATTAGAAATGTAATAATGTAAAGACATAATCTCCACTTAATATTATATATTGAGAATGTGCTTTAATGCTTTGGGTGCTGTTTACCATGTACCAGCAAAAACGAAGAACTGTAACACGGTCCATTCTGGGTGGCAGAATGGTTTTTCCTTCTAGACGTCAGGACAGCCCGCTGGAGGCTCCTCTGCGTGAGACAGGTTTATAGATGACACTGAGGGCACGCCACATGCAGAGCCCAGGCGTGAACGCATCGCGAGTCCTGGTTTCAAAAAGATCCTCATCCCTTAAAGAAGAACAAACATGTACTTAACTACCCACCCACCCCAAATATAAGTAGCAGTCACAGAAAACGTGAGTTACAAGTTGATGAACAGCACATATGATGAGCTTATCAGCACAATGTCTGTCTGTCACACGGCAGGCAGTACTCAGTAACCGATGGCCATTATCTTTCCGATCGCAGCAATGGAAAGGTAAAGGCTCTGAAGAAAGAGGCCTAGAGAGAGGAGTGGTAGGGAAACACTGAGAAAATAGGTCTCTGAGGATATAATATTTAACTTCATTCCTAAAGGAAAACTGGGTATTGAACAGACAAATATGGCAGGAAGGAAACACAGCTCTTACGGAGACCTTCGGTGGGGAGTCGGTTCTGTCATTAGTGGGAAGTAACCGAGCCCAGCCCTGCTGGGTCCGCTCCCAGCGGATCTGTATCGAGGCTCTTCCAGAGCCAGCTCAGCTCTTACTCGACCCAATGCCACAATCCTTCTGTCCTAGAGGCAGTGAGATCCCGGTACACTCAGGACAGACCCAGGGTGATGGCAAAACTCCCCAAGTAGCTCTCTCATGTGATAAAGATCCAAGTCTCTTGGTAGAGCTTCAAAGCGATGTCAACAACAGTGCCAGGAACACCGCAGACAGAGCCTGTGGCTCACATTTGTCAGAAGGTACCCAGAACCCGGCCACGAGAAAGGCCATTTGCATACTGCTGTTTCCCATGCTACGCCAGAGTTCAAGTTCAGCAATCCTGTGCCAAAGGGAAGGACTGAGCTTGACAATTCTTAACTTTGGATGACAACTGGAATAAAATTTTGAAGAACATGTAGATACTGTTTTAAAATAAATGCTGTAAGCTTAACATTAGGACGCGATGTTTCCTACCGTCTGTATATTTAGCATCCTCACTCTCAGCCCAACGCAATATTCTACTGGAGAAAACAGAGAAGGTTTTATGTAAGAAGATAACTATCGCTCTCCTGGCTCTTTGCATGAAATTATGAGTGTAAATTCTCTGATACTGGTTGTAAATATAACACACAAACAACAAAAAGCACAGTCTTAAATGATCCTTTACATGCCACTCTCTCTACCCTATTAAGATGCTTGTTGTTTCTTTGATTTATCTGATAATAAATTTTTGATGACTGGTAAGTCTCATAAAATTGCTCTGGTGCTGACTACACTGATTAATAAGGCTGAAGAATCGAAAGTGTCAGGAATTCATGTGTACGAATAAGTTACTGCCAAACATATATTAGGTATTCCATAAAATACAGAATAAAAAGGTTGATCTGGTAATTTTATCTCGTATCTATTTTCCTGTAACAATTTATATGCAGGGTCATCATCATCTTCCCTTCCCTTTAAAAAAAAATCAATAAAGTAAATCCAGATTTGGGGGTGGGGGAGGCGGCAAATTTAAGCATCAGACTAAATTTTAAAAATAATGAATTGATACATAACATAAAACATATTTCTCAGAAAAACAAAGAACTCAATTAGAAATCATTGCAAGGGCGACTCTCAGAGATGACCTCGTATGAACCTCTGGCTTTCCAGATAGGGAATCTGAGAGCAGGTGCGATGAGGTCAACTGCCACTGACAGACCTGGGACTGGAAGCCCCCGTCAGGACTGGTACTCTAGGAACCGGCTTCCGTTTCCCTTGTCCCTCACGTCTCTGTGCCACGGCGCACCGTATGACAAGATGCATCCGCCTCTGGTGCCCCTCTCTCCACCGGGGAAGCAAACATGCTTTAACTACACGAGAAGAGAATTCTCTGCCCTGCTGTTAGCGGCCACTTTCTTGCCCCTTACGCCTCTAGAGATCTTCTGAGACGGGGGAAAATGGAACAAACTGAGTAAGGGCTCCAGATGTGGTGACCGGAACCCCGGGATGAGACAGGAAATCCCTGACTCCCCATCTTACAGCGCAAGATGCCGTCAGCGACCAGTGAGGACAGCAAAGTCACGGGGAGAAGATCCAACGCCTTCTAGTGGGGTGCCCACTAGGGGGAGGCACAGAGCCCTCCACGCAGGTTCCTGTGCAATAAGAAGCAAGGGTCCACGGTCAGTGCCCCAAGAGGCCCGCCCGTCTTGACTCTCTAGACAAATACGACAAAGCAGGGGATTTTGTTAGATGCTTTCCATTCCCAAAGGATCTTCCATTTCTAGCCAGCTTGTGTGTTAACACGGTCCATATTGAAAAGAAGATCAGACATAAAATCACTGACTCCTCTGCTGGGAACAAAGGCCTCTCCTGTGTGTCCCTAAATGAAATAGTGGGGGATCTGCATATTTGGGGAGAACACGCGACTCTGAAAGCCAGTCTTAGGAGAGGCATGGGGGATGGGGTAGGGGTGGATCCAGCCTAACGGAGTCATTTAAACACATGAACAGAATTTGCCTACCCAGGACGCTGTGGAGGCTCTGGAAGGAGGCAGTAAGGAGAAGGTGATGCACCAAACTGATGATGAAGTGAACATCAGTCACTTCTGGGCATTTGCGTCACAGCAGTGCTGTCCTCCCCCCAAATCCATCTTTAAGTCCCAACCCTTGGTACTTCCAAATGTGACATTTTTGGAGACAGGGTCTTTAAAAAGGTAATCAAGTTAAAAACAGGTCATTATGGTGAGCTCTAGTCCAATAGGACTGGTATCTTTATAAAAAGGGGAAATTTAGCTACAGAGACAGACACCTAGGGAAGATGATGGCAAGACTCAGGGAGAGAGGTCTAGAAGAGATCCTCCCTCACCTCACTCAGAAAAAAAACCAAAACAAACCTAACAGCATCTTGACTCATACCTCCAGCCTCTGGAACCGAGATGAGAATTTCTGCTGGGTGGCGTAAGCGATCAAAATCAGATATCAGCATGGGAAAAAAAAAAGCCATAGTGCTTGTTCAGTAAACCTGCCCCGTTAAAGAAGCAAAACCTCAACAATAACTGATCTACTCTCTAAAGAAACAGTCTAACTGGGTAGAGAATAAAAAGTCCATACACTTTGAAGGTAATGAAATTGTATGTTACAAGTGAGATTATTTAAAAATTAACTACTATAGTGGAAAACAACATTTTCTTCACAATATACCATGAGTCTTAAAAACACATATAATAATGTACAATAAGCACAACAGAATAAAATATAAAAAGTGATTACCTTAATGCTAGATGAATAAAGTGGGGACCAGCAAATGCCTTAGCACATAACTCATTTTTAAGCTTTTTTACCTGATAAAGTTGATGAAAACTCCTTTCATAATGTTATGCATTCTAAACCAAAATATCTGACAATACAGAAGAACCCTCAACTGCCCAGAAATTACAAAAAACAAAAAAATTACCCTCCAGCAATGCCTGACCAGAGCTCAATAAGAAGCCAACATGTACTTAAACAAGATATGACTGTGTCGAGAATAAAAATCACAGTTCTGTTTGATTATAAAAGCTCCAGTTATTAATTTATCTCTCAAATAAAAACTGCAAATGTAGCAATAACTCATCTTAGCTGGATAGAAAGCATCAAGCATTGAACTTGAAGATTACTAGGATTTAATAAAGGTTTATCAATAGGTAGGGCTGACCAATTTCATTTCATAGAGTAGGTCAATATTCAATAGCTCAATATGATTATATCAAGTGAACAGCATCTAAAAACGGAACTCAGACTAGCTTCTCTGGAAGAGGAAGTAACTTGACAGTTTTCCTTTCTGGCGTGTGGACTGAGTCTAGCCTATGTTTAGTTTCCTTTTGTCAAGTGGGACAACTTATCTATAGTTTATTTACCTTAAATTGATACTGTAATGTACCGTGCTGCACAAGACACGCTGAATGCGCACTTCAGAGTCAACACACAAGTGAGGAGGAAATAAAGAGACAGGGAGAGATACGCCATGCTCTTTAAAGTCATATGTGAAAGCCTTTCACACTGCCAGGTTCAGAATAAACATCACTCTTCTCCCTTTGCCGTAGCAGTGTGCTAGTTTCCCTTTTCCCCTCTAAATTAATTCACAACTTTAATGATACATGCACCGGTCACCGAAGTGAAATGCAGCGAGACTGACAGAGCTCCTGCTCACTGGTCCAGCCTGACGCCGCCAGACCCCTGCGGAGCCTGGCAGCCAGCACGGCGCGCCTGAGCGTGACCACATCAGAAGGCCAGAGAATGAACATGGACACGGGAGGGAAACTCTTCCAAATCTGGACTTGGACCTAAGGCACATCAGAGTGAAAAACAAACAGTCTAGAGAATGTAGAAGATGGGGTTTTCCAGATGCCTCCAAGAATACCAGGCTAGCCTCCCGAAGCTGGTTTTTTTAAACCCTATCCAGGTTCACCTTTGACCTTCCTAAGTTTGGGGGATAAAATGGTGGAGGTTCCCTACTGCAGCTCTCCCAGAATCCAGTGCATGGAAATGTCAAATGGGAAGCACCTTCCACGTTAAAAACTGGAACCATTTTGCATGAGCTATAAAATTATAGAAAAGTAAAGCTTCACAGGCTTGTAAAAACATCATGTACTGAAAAATTGTGAAAATGCATACAGAAAAAGGAAAAATACTAATTACCTGAGAAGTATATCTGAATAATAGTGCTAAACAATTTAAAGAGCAGGAAAGCAAAAATTCTTTTAAATGTAAATTACATTCAGCAATCTGTCAAAAAACCTGGAAGAGAGAAAACTGTTACGTACTCTCCCTCAAAATGTCATTTTTCCTCCTATTCCCTTAAGAGGGGAGGTATTATTTTACCAGGCAATTAATAACTCATGGCCACATCAAGAAAGAGTTGAGTGACTAAGTTAAAGATCAGTAGCTAATACTACACCCTAACTTACACTTATTCAATGGTGAGATGAGCATCATTCAAATCTATGCACTGAGAACATACTACCTGGAGAAAAAGGACGCTATATAAGTGTACCATTTAAAGTGAGATAAGAAATATGACATAAGACTAGCCAAAATATAATGCATTTTATGGGTTTACATTTTCTCCGAGATATTTCTTAGCAATGTTAGTCAAATATAACATATTTGCATGCAAATAGGTTCAGAGATGTCAAAAGTTTGAATCATATTTTGTATTATGGAGGAAATGTGATAATACATTTATTAACTCAAAAAAGAACCAAAATATTCACATGTAGTATCTATAAAGGAAATATAAATTATTGGGAACACAATATTTAGTCAACTTTTTTAAAATAAAAACAATCTCTATGTCACAACCTTTAGGGAAAAAAACAGATTCTTCATTTTCAAGGCGACTATAAAGAAATATTGTTTTCCTCTGGTTTACTTTGAGCTATTCTCAGATACAGTAAAGACAAAGAAAAGTCGACATTGTTCTGCATACTGACTGTCACCATGTAAAATTCTCTAACTGCTGGAAAAGTCCTGGCAGTTTAACCCTCTCCTTTGTCCTTCTGTGATATTTGCAAAACCATCTGCTAGCTCCGTGCATTCATTTATACTTCACAAGAAAATAACAAGGTTTATACAGTTTTTGTTAGACATAAATTCCTCCTTCAAAGGGCTGTCTTAAAATGAATGAGATCAAAAAATGAAAATAAGAAATCGAAGAGAACCTTGGACCAGAAAAAAAAAAAAATGAATGGGATCACCAATTAAGTTTTAAATGCTCTGGCCTTTTGGTAGACCAGATATATCTGTTATTTAAGGTCCTCAGGTCACTGACTCAGCAGCCATTAGGAGATACCATAGTTTAATAAAGCCCATTTATGTCCATAATAACCTCTAACAGGTTTACACACAGTACAGAAAAAAGAAAACCCTTAGTTTTAATTCTACAAGTAAAACAAATTGAGAAACAACAACCAGCAAATAAAAATGTCCTTCCTTACACATCGAACAGGATGACTGATTTTGCTAGGTTTCTTCTAGTGAAGAGAAACTGCCAGCCTCCATTCACTAAGCATTGCTTTGTTAAAATGTTTCTATTAACTAACACGGTAAGAGTATGACCAATCCTCATTTAAGACCAAAAATGAAAATAAAGCTAATGAAAGCGGCACCTTTCTCTAGAGAGAAAAAAGAAAGTCACAAGACAGGAAGAGTGACAGAGACGCAGCCACTGAGTCATGCCAGCCTGGAAAGAAGGCCTTAGGACTGCCAGGCTTCACAAACCGCAGGCTTCGTGAGGATGCCTGCTTTCCAGATGCCTCTTTCAACGGACACGTTTTCAGCCTAACGTTTGTCAAACCTCTTCTTTTGTGAAGAGTTAACTTGTCAGCTTTTAAAATGGCTTGCGGTGTCTATGTACCTTCCTTGATGGAAATGTGAAAAGTGCGAGTTACTCCCTTTCACAAAGAATCTTGTCAAGGATCCTGACTCCAACCTGACTTCTCCTCCTAGGGGGGAAAAAAAAAAGTCTACCTTCTGGAACTTAACAAACGGTGACTCTTCCATCATGACTCTGCTTCACAGAAATAAGAGGTCATCAAGGAGATGAAGACCATCGAACAATGAGTTAAAAAGTGACTCTAACTCAACAACAGCCTAAGAACACTCATGTGCTTAGAGAGTTTGACCCACGACCACATGACAGAGCAAATTGTTTTAACAGAGGGAGTAACTTTTAACGAACGAGCAATGCTATGACACCAGCCAGTCTGTTCCCTTTGCCAACAGTACGATAAATGAATAAAGAGTAATCTCCACTTGAGAGATGATGAGGAAGACGTGATAAATGCCCAAAAGGTACTCAAAAGAACCATCTCCTGAAGAACTACATACCTCAACATCCTCCCCGCCACGCCTACCCACACCTCCTCTGCCTTAACAGCAAAAGCCTACATCTTCATGAACTTAAATCATCTCAGAGTCTTTTAATTATTCCTAAACACGGACTTCATTGTTTTGTTTCAAACATCCACGTCTCCTCTTGGAGCCCATTAGAGCCTGGAAATCAGATAATCCATCTTCTCAGCCTGTCACTGCTCTAGACTCAGAGGCCTCTGAGGGTGGGCTTAGAACACGAAGGTCACTGTGAAAGTCAATCACGCACGTGAATGAAAATGAAACATGCTGGTAAGTTCTTTCCTGTTCTCGTTTAGGTAACAGGTCGACTGGTTAAGGAAAAAAGAAAAAAAAAGGAGATTCACTAGTATTTCAGCACTGAAACAAAATTAAAATATGCTATCATGATAGTCTAAAGATCTATATAGAAAAAAAGAATTTTTTTTATTGGAGGTGGTAAATGTGGTTTATATAAAAAGATGAAAAAATGAAGATTGGAGATCATAGGTTTTAGAATAGAGAATAAGGTACTTATTTGTGAAATTTGTATTTTTTAAAAATATGAGTATAATGAATACATTACCTTCTTGAACAACTTTCAAAAAGTAGCCAAGTACCTGCTAATTAACTAAGTAAGTAATATTTTTTTCAGATAGTTGGGATACTAAAAGTCTTCTAATTATGAAATAGTTGCTTAAGAATATTAAAGAATTAAACTGGGTTCCAGTTACATGAAGATACACTAATACGTCTAGCCACATAAAAAAGGAATCTAAATTTTAAAAACAGTGTTAGTAATTAAAATAATATATATTAATAGGTGTATATATTCAAATAAAAGACGAACCTAAGTTTTAAAAATTAGTGAAGCAATAACGGTGACATTTTTGTACAAGTATATATATTTTTTAACACGCCTAAGAGTCTGGCTCAGTGTCTGGTTTAGTTACTAGTCCATGTTTTGGGCTGGGATGTTGATAAAAGAGTGAAGCCCTCTCGAGAAGCTCCCGTCAGGTGTCTTCTCGCAGCAGAGGCTCACACAGACTCCGCTAAGGACAGCGACCAGGTGACAGGCTGGTCCCCTTGGAAAGGGGACAATGACTCTCCCATACTTACTTCAGCTTTTTAAACATTGGTTTAACTGTATAAAATACAATTCTTCATGAGGAAACTGAACATAAAAAGGTGAGCTAGGAGGCAAAATGCTTAGATTACTCTGATCCCCAAATAAAGGGTGACATCAACTATGTCACTGATCAAAATGCCGTGTCATATCTTCCCTTTCAATAACCTACCGATTAACTCAATCAAAGCAATGAAGCTCTTAGTCACCCAGACTCCTAACCACGTTCAAAAAAAAAAAAATCATTGGTAGTAGCATATAGTGGTGATTAATTGCCTAATAATGACTCTTAGGTAATACAAAATTCATAAATTCACAACTTAATCTTTTAAAATGAAATTAAAATTAGAAGCACTTTTATATGCGATATATAGTAATTCTCTATAAATTATAAATTAATGGATAGTTAAAGAAAAAATGGTTAACCAGAATAATAAACAGAGTATTTCCCCCCAATTCAGAAGCTTGGCTGCATATACACAATATTTTTTAAAACAATTTCCTACACACCAAGCTCTAAGTAGCCTCCCATTTACCTAACAAAAAGGTAGACGTCTATCTACAACCGATGATAGCAACGGTTAACAATTTAAGAGGAATAAGATGAACAATCTAAATTGGCAATGGCATTTTCACATATTTTCATTAATTAAACCAATATCCGAGGATGAGCTCTATTCGTATTTACCGAAACTACAGACCAACAATACCTGCACATAACTCTGTGGCGCATGAAACAATAACGCACATCCTATACTTCTCTCGTTTTACTCTCAAGTCTTACGACACACTGTCACTGTCGCGGTGCTACCTTCAAAGATGTAAGCTGCTTTCATAAGTGAGAATGTGCCACCATTTCGGCAATGTTAGTCTATTTAGATCCCATGTTTTTCAGAGCTCATCTCTGTGGTTCTGTCTGATGGAAATATGAGCATAACACACCCTAGACGTGTGACTGCGGGCATGCAGTGTGGAGAGGGGGCTGCGGGACCAGAGGCAGCAGTGGTCCCGCCCTGTCAGTCAGCACCGACCCGCTGGCCCAGTGAGGGCCCACCTGAGTGCCGTGAATTTTTCTGATACCAAAAAGGGGAAACTCTCATCCACCCAAACATGACCTTTGATCATCCTCTACCTTTTCTCTAATAGTTGGGGTATTAAATTTTCAATGTTGGTAATGAACACAAAAACAGATTAAATTTAACTATGAATTTTTGCAAGTCTTTTGCATTTGCTTAAAAGTATAGGTGACTAGATTTCAGCATTAGGGGTCACTGAAGCATGAGATAACTGATCGTCTCATTATGGGGGTGGGGACAGGATGAGGGGAAAATAATGACAGAAGAGGTGATGACAGAGCAGGCGGGGGTGGCAGGGTTCTTCCCAACCCGTGCACACTGAGGACGAGAGAGGCAGACACAGCTGGTGTGAGAGCCGGCTCCCCAGTCACTGGGCCTGAGGTGAGCGCTTGAGGGATTCTGACTCTGTGCCTTAAGCTAGCTGATTCCTCCTCCTCTTTTTCTGCCTTTCCTTCTTCTCTTAGAGGGATTATTTCACTAGAGTAGAAGCTTTTAAAGGATAGAATGGTGTGTTCCTAGTATCCTCATTTTATGAACAAACTGCTTAACAATTTTGTTCGTAACAGCTGTTATTCTTTGCATTCAAAGGAGAAAAAAGTATGTTCTGATCTTAATGTGTCTGGAGAATTTCCTTAGTGCCATGAATATTCAACTAATACAATACCTTAGAAATTGCTAAACAAAATTGGCATAAATCCCCTTTGACAGTGTCAATTAAAATCATCTATAAATAAGAAGACAATTACTACATGTGGTTATTAATAAAACATTTAAAAATGCTATGAGCTAACTGCCACAGATACAATGATGTCACATGATAGTTTTTAAAATGGCATAATTACAAATACTATAAAACCACACTCTACTACTTGTAGAAAATCGTAGTCTACTTACTACTTGTACGTCTCGGAACGGATATACTCAAACACATGGGACACACCAAGCTGGAACTGGTCAGCGATCGGGGTGACCCAGGGGTTGTTCTCTGCTTTGAACACTTGCTTCTGACCAGTCAGATCCAAGTTTCCTGAAAAGACAGAGGAAGAAAAAAAATGAAGGTCATTTTATCCAACACAGATCAGGACTGAGAAGTCCCACCCAGTAACCACAGCACGAGCCTAAGTACATTTGGGTCATCTGATATGTATTTTTTAAATTTCTTACCCCGACTCATTACTTGTACACAAAGAATTAGTGACAGTACACTAATCCAAGAAATGATGAACAAAAATAAGAAGGAAGGAGGGAAAGAGGCAATAGAGAAAAAAGTAAACCTGGAAGAAATTCTTACAAATGCAGCATATGCCTATTTTTCTAGGTATTTGATACAAAGACCAAAATGACCCTGTCCAAGAATGAGAGAAGTGATATTAGAACCTCCTGAAATTCTACCCTGACAATATGCATCACTGCCTGTCCAATCTAATCTAGACCCATCCACTCAACATCACTTTAACAGCCAAACAATATAAGTGAAGAGAAAAACACTGTCCAAATAAAACTATTGCGTTACTCAAGAACCGTAAGCACATCTGAGATTCAGCACTAAATGAATTTCCTTAACACAGCAATGACAGAAACTCAAATTTGTCCAGTCCTTGTCAGTTTACAAATTACCTTTTTTTTTTTAAAAGCATTCAGTCAATTTGATTCTCCAGCAATCCCTGAGATCAGTTATTAACATAATTTTATAGGTAAATAAATGGAAACTTGGGGAAATTAAGTAACATGTCCAAGATCAGGAAATGTCAGTGTGGGGATATGAACCTAAGGCTTCTGACTCCAAACAGCTTCCTATGTCATGTCTGCCCATAAAGGGGTCAGGAACAGAGAAGTTAAGCAGCAGAGATATGTATGTGGTTTTACTTGGCACCACACTCACTCGAGGCCTTTTTCTAAAAGTCTCGCTAAAAAGGTCTATTTCGAACTCCTGGTCAACAGTCCAAGGCTTTTGGAACATAGACGCCCAGCAATTATTCATCTCAGGACTCAACCAAAGTAACGTCTGTCCCATTCTGAGGTTTTATGGCCAATTTTGTCGTAACTGATCACTCAGGATAATGAAAACACATTCTGGGATGCAAGTACACCACGAAGTACATTTCGAGCTGATCTGAGCTGTAGGAATAAAAAGATAAATGAAAATTTTTACTAGGATTATACCATAATTCCTTTTTAAAACAAAAAAAATGGATACTTCGAATCCATCTTATTTTTGTTACACGAACTTGCAACTATTCAGAAAAATGGAGAAAGAAAAGGCCAATATAAAAGTGATTACGATTTCATAAAATGCTTTTAAAGAAAACAGATATCATCAAATATCAACAGGGAGCAATTCATCATAATCTTTCCAAGGCTATTCAGAATCTGTTGGTGTTAAGTACAAAAATAAGCAGATACATTTCTCTCCAAGATTATCAATATTGTCAATTTCCTCATCTTAGTGGTTAAACACCATTAGTCAGATACTAAATCATTTGAGAAATTAATGGGCTTTATTTTCTAATTCATGAGTCAGAAAGCTGCTTAGGGCAAATGAAAATCCAAGAGTTGCACATAATCTGCTTAGCTGGGTATCTTACCTGGGTGGGACCTTGGCAATGGGCTACCATTTACCTTTTTTGTTTTTATCTTTACTTGGGGATGGTTTTTTTTTTGTTTTTTTTTTTTGTTTTTTTTTTTTAGCTTCCCAAGAATGAAACTGATCTGTTTCTATTTCTCTATCATTTTTATTTCCTCTTAGGATTTTGTTTGCTACACTTTATATTCTCTCTTCCATATCATTCATTCTCTTATAACTTTTTTTTCATATCCACTTTCCCTAAAAATGAATATAACAGAAACTTTTAGAAAAGTCTTCTGTTTAAAAACGAGTCTATTTCTGAAGTGTTCTGTTGTAAATGCAGTGGATATGCCGTCTACTCCTCTCAGGAAGCATGGTCACTGAGGGAAGGGCCGATACACCAGGTGACAGTAAGCACGCCGTGGTACTTCACTGGTAAGTTGGGGACAGAGGTGCTGGAGATGAGCGCACCTCTCTTAAAACACTCACCTAATAAATGAGCTTACATATTATCATCTTTCTGCCTGTACACCCTGCACACTGACATCAGCATGGAACCAAATGTGAAAAGATAACTAAGATCTTTGGAAAAATATATGTAATGCAAAAGGAATGAGAAAAAAAAAAAAGCCATGAAAAGCACAAATTGCATTGGGAAATGAACCAATTCCTAAGCAAAGAGGATCTCCCTGTTAGTGGCTACTATTCCCTAAATATCTTTCCTCTCTATCCACCAAAATTGGTCATCTTAATGAGGGGTACAGTCTAAATTTCTAATGGGTAGAGTTTTATCTGTCGTACACGCGTCTGCAACTTCCCGTCATTCACACAATGAATGAACTCAACATTCATGAATTGCTTTCCTCTTAGCACCTGGTTCAGATGAGGACCACGAGACTGACTTTTATCCTCTGGGGAAAAGGAGGAAGAGGAGGGATGGCAGCTCTAGGTAAAGCGCAGAGCACTTCTCACCGTGCTGCATATTCAGGACCCTGGGTCACTCAGAGAACACCGCGGACCAGGAAAAGGCTCCAGGAAGGACCCCACCGGCAAGTCTCAGTCCAAATGTGCCCAGCGGTGACTTCCATGGACAGTGAGAGAAAGAAGACTGTCTTCTTTCCCAAGCTGTATCACGGCTCCCTTCCACTCAGGTCCAAGGCCTCCCCCACTAACCCAAAAGTACAGGTATGTTACAAGCAATGCAGATTTTAAGGGGTTCCCCTTAAACTTAAGGTACAGGTGCGTTCTACTACCAACTACCTACGTACCCACTTTGTTAACTTATGAACAGCCTCTTACTAAGCCTGCAGCTCTCTGAGTGATAATCCTCCGAAAGGGATATACTAAATTCTGGGCTCCCTGATTGCAACACACGGAGGACAGACCCAGGGGAATAATGCTGAGGAAGGCCAGCCATGTTCTCCGGGCCCTTTTGTCTGAAGCCTCTAACCCCCGAGATCCATCAGTCTCCAGCAACATCTCTATTAAAGTGCTATCAATGGAGACAGAGAGGTGTAGGGGGTTGCTAATGACGTCTGCTAGCCGGAGCACACAGGGAACGCTGGACGCCAGCTGGACACACCATCCTTCCTTTGGGGAAAGGCGTCGGCTGGACAGAAAGGCCCATGGGCCCTTCAGGCGTGTCTTCATTTACATCTCTTCAGACGCACGTGTGCATTGCAGTTGTGTATTTTCATCTCAAACAATGCTCCTCAATCACATTCACGGCGGCTTCACAGAGCCACCAGGACTAGGGAGCCTAATGAGAAAGAATGAATCAAGTCCACTGCGAGGGGGGGAAGAAAAACCCAGACAATAGCTTTGTCGTTGACACCGTGTTTTCTTTTTAACAAAGAACCATGAAAACCATGTTTAATGTCCACAGCAAACCTTCAAGCGGGCGACTATTACAGATGACAGAGATGGAAACCCCGGGAGCCAACCCGAGCACGGCTCCGTCAGAGTTATCGCCGGGCTCGGCGTAATAGGATGTGTGTATTTTGTTTTCCAACTTAATGTCACTGGTGGAGAACACAATACCTGCCTCTGCACAGCCCTAATCCTCGCAGCCAGCTATTTGTCTCTGCCTTTCTTCCCTCGCCCGGCGCCAGCCTGGAATGTAGCCATTTCAGAAGAGGGTTAATATAATTAGAGTAAAGCTAAGCCATTATACCGTGTGAAAGGATAACACCCGCCTCATCCTGGCCTGGCAACAAGTTAGCCCTGCCTCGGCGAAGCTCATCTGTCAGCTGTCTGAGGGAGGGTCCCCGTTGCAGTAAGAGCAGGCAGGAAGCGGCTCACCCCTGCGTCAGTCAGTCGGGCTGCAAGCGCCCTCAGCACCGCACGCCTCAGTGCGTCTAGTTAGGGGCCCTCGCCCGGCTCCGCTCCCGGAAG
The DNA here is from genome assembly GCA_004027375.1 of Macroglossus sobrinus. NCBI lineage: Eukaryota > Metazoa > Chordata > Mammalia > Chiroptera > Pteropodidae > Macroglossus > Macroglossus sobrinus. The sequence continues at coordinate 386,509 of PVKZ01001073.1, read as the reverse complement.
CCTGCACGGCAGGCCACTGCTGCTCTAACAAGGATCAGGCTGCAGGATTAAGCACTGTGACAAAGAGGATCTAATAAGCTAGAAAGCGGTGCATCCACAGACACGCTGGCTGGCTCCTGGAGAGGCCCTCCGCTCACTCTCCGGTGGGATGGCCCGGGCCACAGGGGAAGCCAGCCCGCGTCGTAATTAGCAATGACCCTCTGACAGATGCCGCTATGAAGATCATCTATCACTCAGAGGCTTAGTCTGCAATTGCAAATTGGATTTTCCAATTTATTACCTGCAAAAGGACCACATGCTTCTTTCCAAAGCCTCTAGTACAGTAAGCTTTGCCAAGACTGTAATTGTGTAAATACTAAATCATGCAAAACAACCATTCTCCTTGCTAGTTATAAATGTGACTGAATGCAATAGGCGAATGCAGCCCCATTAATAAGCATGCTCGTTTTCACTTATGAAATTGGTCGTGTTCATGATCACACGGTTACGAATTCTTTCTGAGTATTTGAAATCCTGAAACATGTAGCAAGTAACATTAGTTATCTCATATAGCTTACTGAGGGGGTCTGGGCACATTTTTACATCATCCAAGGATTCCCTCCCTTCTTAATTCCAGAATGCCACCGAGTGCTTTTTAAATGAATGCACTGTAAAAACCAGGCTCTCTCACTAATAAATACCCAAGGCTTTGCTCTAACAAGTTAAACTAGCAAAACCTGGCTGACCGGGTAGTCTATCATTTGTTCATTAGATTTTCCCAAAGCCAGGTAATTATTTACTCTTGAAGGGGTCTAGATGGGATGTTAAGACAGATGAAAGATCACCTCTGCTCTGCAGTGAATCCACACAGAGAAGCTAACCACAAAAGACTCAAGAACATAATAAAGAGTCCATTTAGGGCTTCTCCAAACATAGAGGTATTCTACACATAAGTTTCTATAATTCTTATTACTTTGCAATAGGCTACTAATTATAGAAGTATGTGATCAGGGATAACAGCTGAAGATAAAAGGTTCCCATTTTTCTATTTCCTTAGCAACTCACTTTACTGCGTGGAAAATGACCATAAGGCTTATCGCATGATGCTTAGATTGCAACAGTAAATGTTTGCAATAAAAAAAAAAAAAACAACTAGAAGCAACTAAGAATGTTCAACAACAGGTGAGAAGCTGAATAATATATAGTACAGCCTTACAATAAAATGCTATTCAGTAATTAAAATGAATGGATTACATGTCTATCCTAACTTAGAAAGAGGCCCACACTGTAACTTAAAAAAGACAAAAACAAACAAACAAAAAACCGTAAGGGCACACTAAGTTTGCTATGCTTTAATTTTTTTTTAAAGTACCAAAGAAATCCATATATGTGTATGAAGAAATGTGTATGTGAGAAAGAGAAAGATACATATCAAATCATAAACGCTGGTTTTCCTCGAAAAGTGAAGCTTAAGGTGAGGCTGGATTTGAACCAACAGAACAAAGGGTAAACTATTCTACTTTAAAGAATTCCACGTAATTACAAGTATAAATTTTTATAATTAAAAAAAAAAAAGTACATTGAAAGGAAATCATCAAAAACAAATTCAAAATACACGACGTGTACTAATTAGTACAAAGGAGCGCATCTTATTTAAATCAGCATCATCCTACTGCAGTGAACACCAAGCTTCCCGGACGATGGGTCTACAAGGCCCTAACCGGGCTGAGAATCTAGGTCTGGACTGTTTCTGTCTGTGCATCATCGGTGCAATCACAGTGAGCTGGGCGGTCTCATGACAGCTCTCAAATTTATTCTGGGGGGAATTGGAGGCCACACTTCATTCTGGCAACTGTCTGCTTAGCCTTTCTGGCATCGCATTTTTAAAACAGGCATTTTTGTTCATTCAATACATACAATGCACTGCTGCCTTATGAAACGTATTTAAACTGTTACTCTCCTGATTTAGTCAGGGGAAGAATACAAGTTCAAAAAGATTTTTAAAAAACACCCTGCCAGATGACTCCAACAAAAGCGGCATCTGACTTATGTGTATGCTGGTGTGAATTGGTCCAGAAACCCTTTCACCAATGAAAAAAAATATATATATATAGCATGTTACACAGTTTCCCCCTGATGCTCTTCTTGACTATTTGGGAGCTGTGTTCTGGGGTCACATGAAACAGAAGGGGCGCACAGCCACTTGTACATATGATCACCCAGCAACAGAGCAGCTGGCTCCCCCAACACATGGCACCATTGCTTCATCTTGCAGGTCTCCCTTATGGAGGTTAAACAATTCCTGTCTTAAACATATTTATGTAGGATTTCCAAATCACTCTTCTAAATGTGGGGTGGGAGGTCATTTTAGTTTTGCTTGCCAGATTTCCCTTGATTTTTTTTAACGTAACGCTATCAGGTATAGAAAATCCCCAGTGGATCTGGCCAGAAGACCTGGTTCCTGATGCCAAATACTGTTCATCTACTGTGTGACAAGGATCTGGGTAAATCCAGGTGCTTTTCTGAGCTTCAGCTTCCTCATCTGCTAAAGTTGGGACTATAGTACTGATATGATTGTGGACAGGAGCCAGAAGGCATATATAATGGTTCTATATGCAGGAAATCATTATTTAAATATAAAATATTCCTTATTCGTGATTATTTGAAGTGAAAAATACAAAGGAGAGAACATATTTATTTGAAAACAAGTTGCCTAAAACGGGGGTTCACTCAAGGAACCTCCTGAATCTGAATGAATGGTACGTGAATACCGGCACCGTGGCAGTCTTCTGTGGAAAGGGCCCCTGACCAGAAGCTTCTCAGAGGTCTGTGATCAGAAGTAGGGCCAAGATGAAATTTAGGTACACTGATTTCATTTCCTAAAGACTGAACGATTTCTCAGCGGCAGCAGTCTGCAGCACCCCCTGGCGTTGGTCCCCGGAGAGCATGTCCTCACCCTGACACTCCCAGATTCAAGTTCCCCAGTTCATGGGGGCTGAGCTCAGCACAGCCTCTGATCGCCTGGGACGCTGGGAATGTCAGCACCAAGGGAGCCCCTGTTACCCTGGAGACCCCAGGGAGACATCACTGATGAACACAACAGAAATAAAAATAAATATACTTTCAAAGGATAAGTTTCAGGAATCACTTTTTATAGGATCAGTGAAAGTATCACAAAGTAACCTTTGCCATAGCTGTTCAAGTGCAACATATACAGGCAGACCTTGTTTTAATATGCTTTTATTGCACTGCAGAGATGTTGCATTTTTTAACAAATTGACGGCAAGACACTCCATCCTCAAAAATATTATGACTTGTTTTATCATGATACGTTATTGCAACATCGCCTTGGTGTTTCCCTGTATAAGATGGCTGCCTTAATGATAAAACTAATTTAGCATTTCCTTAACATTCTAACCCAGATCTTTCCAACAAGTCCTGATATTAACAATGTTACTTGACTTGTGATACCACAGGCAGAAGGAGTTGCTAGTCTCTCCCTAGAAGGGCCTCTAGTCTTCAGTTCATCCTAAAGCCCAAGGCACACGAGCTCACCACATCCACACTGCCCAGTTATTTCTGTTCCACGACACGCCGTCAGAGGGGCTGCAACGCCCTTTCAACAAAACCTGCAGCGTCTCTGTGAAGCGAGGAGCAGGTACTACTAGAAGAGTCAATAAACTACAGAAATTAACAACCTGAGCATCGATAATTGAGACAAGATCAGAGGCAGCATCTACCAGTCACATACGCGAGTACAACAGCCAGGCCAGTAGGAAAACTGGAAAGAGTGAGGGTACTTCCTACTCGTTTGCAATTCAGAACAATCTCCTATCAAACTGTTACATCTTCAAGAGCACTGTAACTCCTGGGGGCCATGGTTCGAGGAACGGACACTTTGTCTACACTGCCGGTCCCAGTACAAATTGGTCCTTTTCGGAAAGGAAATTTGGCAATGCATATTAAGAGCTATAAAAATGTTCATACCATTTGACCCTCTACTCCCACCTTAATAATAAATTTACGCTAAAGAAATCATCAGAGATATTCACAAGGACTCATAACACAAATTTTCAGTTCAGCATTGCTTACGTTCCTCTTAAACATCTGGAAACAACTCAAATGCATAAGCGGCTGATAAATAAATATGAGACACAGGATGGTACATTATGCAGCTGTTTGATTAAAAGTGTTTTCAAATAAAATTTAATGACGTAATACTGAGTTTAACAGTAGGCTATAAGACTCATAGAGTATGACCATATTTTTTTAACAAGTAAATACACGTACGAATAGGGAAAAGACTAGAAGGAAATGCATTCATAATATTAACTGGTAATTTCTAGATGGTAGGAACATAAAAATTACTCTTTTCTGTGTTTCCCAGATTTTCTTTAGTGTGTGCATCGAAATTTCCTGGACGCCTTGTTAAAACCTCCAGAGTTTTCGATTTAGAAGGACCTCGTCGAGGCCTAAGAGTTTACATTTCTAACAAGTTCATAAGGAATGATGAAGTTTCTGGTTCCGGGAACACACTTGGCAAAGTCACTGTTTATTCGTAACAATAACCTTGGTAATCATTCTATAACGTATATGCATATCAAATCATCTCACTGTGCACTTTGAATATATAGAATTGTATTTGCCAATTATGCCTCAGTAAAGTCAAAACTATTTGAAAAATCTAGTTTTAAACTTTTTAAATAAAGCAGCAAAAAAAGTTCAATCTATTTAGAGTACTGAAAAACAAATCTGGATTTTTAGATACTATGACCAGTTCTATTAAAGGTATCAAAAAATGAGCTCATAAACGAATGAACGCTTATACTATTATCATCTTCATAATTATAACTGCTGTTATTTGTTGAGCGTGTACTGTAGACCAGATTTTCTTCAGGAACTTTGCATACATGATTCCAAGAAGCCACAACCACCTTGCATTAGAAGTATTATTATTATTTTTTAAAACAGAAGAAACAACTAACAATCAGAGAGGTTAAAGCTCACATCCAAGGTCACAGAGGTGGTACATGGCAGCTGAGATGCACAGGCCAATTTATTTATCTGGCTCATTCCAAGCCCTTGGTCCTCCTAGTATATGACACACATCTTCTTCCAAGTGCAGAAAGGTACTGCGATCGTGTTGAACAGTCAATAAAGCACACCTCCCCCTCCCGAACGCAGCCCAGAATTCTAGCATCAGAACCATTTTCTTACGGCTGGAAAGCCTTGTTGCCTCCAGGAATTTTCTTTCTAAATTAAAATACTCTGGCAGAGAGAAGCTAGCTAAGGTGACAACACTTTCATTAACATGACAGAATGAATATTTTTAACAGGCTGCGTTAAAATAGACATGCACTTCCTTATTCAGGAGTCCAAATACCACCAAGGCATTTTTTTGTGTGTTTAAATTAAAACTAATTAAATTAAAAATATACAAATTACCTTTTATATAGTTTTTTAAAAGGATAGACTCTCATGTAATTGTGCGTTGAACGAATATTTTTTAAAAGAATAAAATTTCATTAAGTCAGAATAGTTTCAGAAAATCACTACATGACTATGGAAATTGAAATTACCCGGGGGGAAATTTTAATCACGGGAAAAAGCAGCCTACGTTTGAGTCTAGGTAGAGCATCAGAGACATTATATGTGGGGGCCAGTGTGTGAACGTTGGGGAAGAGGATGGTGTATTTTAATTTGTATTTTTAAAAAAGAAACTTTTAAACTATTGCCGAGAACCAGCCATTACTCATGCTTCACAATGTCCATGGCCGAATATAAGCACCTTGGAGAGGTCTCACGTGTTTCTGATATTTAAAAACACTGTCTTTTGGAGAAGCTAGGAGTGGGAGGCAATAGGATCACGCCCCCGTCACTCCCATCTCCTGTCCCCTTCCCCCACAGGATGTCACCACCACAGGAGGACACAGGTTGGACATGGCCGAGCAGGTCTGAGACTGCTCTCTCTTCACTCTAATCTATAATTGCGCTCTGGAATGCCATGTGCACAAACACAGGCATCTCCCACTTTTCAAAGTTCACTTTACACCACTTCACGTACACAGACGATCTCCATTAGTACCTGGTTTCGCTAGTTGAAAAATATGAAGAGAATTTTCGCTTTTACGAGAAAAGGTGAAAAGTGGAAATAGTGTTCAGTGTTTGATCTGCATGAGCCTCACAGAGACAGCACACACCACAACCAGCATCTCAGCATCTCAGCCAGAGCTCTGAACTTGCAAGCATCCGTGCTTTATCTCCATTGATTTTGAGCATTTCTCAGCAAGCTGGGTCCCAAGGTATGAGAGGAGCCCAAGTGAGCACATAAGAGCGCCACGCTTACTGGAAGTAATTAAGTGTATTTGGTATGATTTGGTACATTATTTGGGGGATCTGGGAACACTCAACATTTTTTCTATGTAAATTAATTATCATTAATGCTTCTTCTTTGCCCTATGCCATGTCAGTTTAGTAAAGTTTCACTAGACACTCTGCTCACGGATAGCGGAGGAAACCTGTACACTAACGTCACTTAGAGAAGGACTCGAACCACGATCTGGAAACACGCACAACTTGAGAGCCCACTGGGGGAAGTCTGGATACGTGAGAATTTAGTGGCGATGGAGTCTTAAACACATCCAGATTTTTTATCGATTTTTAATTTCTGAATTATCTAAAAAGTTTCTTAGATAACTTCAGAGATAAAACATCAGAAAAATACTGAGTGATCCAATCAATGTGACTATGAGTATATAAACTTAATCATTATCATCTTAAAAATCTTCCCAAATGGCAACAACTTACCTTTTTGATGCCTAACTTCCTAAAAAAAAAAAAAAAAAAAAAAAAATGCTGGTGTTTTAGCCCATAGGAATAATACTGAAGCTTAAATGTTATTGTAATACATTATGAGGCACTTGCTCATATGGAAGTATGAAACAAAATTAATTTTATTTTTTTATTTATATATAAAGACCCTTGAATCCAATTTTATTAAAGGTTAAGTAAGGGATCAACCTACTACTCAGAACCTAAACTTAAGTTATATGTAAAAATGGCTTGTTACAGCTTTGCTTCTCACTCGAGAGCTTATATTTTTATTACTTTGGTGCCGTGTGTTATACTCTGCAGAGGCTGCAGATGATAAGAGTGCAGATATTATGTCATATAAGATACGTATTAAGATAATTAAGAATCGTGAGTGACACAAGTGCTAAGTCTTCATGAAAAACAGCAACAATTGTAACTTAATTTCCAGTGAATTAAAAATTATTCATGTTAAAAAAAGCCAATGTTTTTAAGTTACATATTACCAATCTATTTTAATATATTTTGATAAAACTTATTTTCACTTATTTTCAAGTTTAACAATAAGAGCTCAGAAGTAAGAGACAACAGAAAGAAAACACAACTTTCTCAAAGCAGTATTTCCATGTATGTGAAGATGCTTACGCATGCACGCCCCTGCACACAAACCCTTCTCCAGGAATCAAGAAGCAAAACAAAAGCAAAAACTACATATGACACCAGAAAGAACATAGCAGGGGAAAAAGCAGAAAAAAAAAAATGATGTTTCTACTTTTATAGAAAACTGTATACTTTCTTTTCAGTATCAGTGATAAAAGCAAGTAAGTATCCCAAACTAATATAAACAAAAATACCTTATTATCTAATGCTAATCCAGAGTCAAACACAGGCTACAGACAAACTCTTAGTGTGCTTAAAATTATTAACAACATAGCTTAAGAAAAATCAAAGCAAAATAGCTCTATAACTCAAGGGAAAAAAGTCTACCCTATTTCATGAGGATCTACTTACACAATTTACTGGTCCTAACACATGAAAAAGCATTAACTATAAATAACAGAGAAAACGGAGATTTATCACAATTTGGGATTTGGGTGAAGATGGTTACATCATGAACTTGTTTCCAGTATTTTTGGAAAGCCAACTGTCTTGGGTTAAAAATATGAAGTACTGTCACAGCTAAACAATAAAAGGAAAGTACTATGATACTCTACTCAAGGGAAAAACAATCAACAAATACAAAATCATTTTCAATGTGTGAAGGTGTTTCGGAGGCTCAGTTTATTTACAAAACAATGGAGCTCCAATTCGCCCAGCCCTGGCTTGGCTCCAGGCATCAGGCACTTCTCAACAACTCTCTCCCTACCCATTTGCAAGCATTGTTGGTCTGAAATTCCAGCCTGCTACTGTCAGTTCCCAAAAGTCAGACTACCCATACTCCTTATCATTATCATCATAAAAACTGTTATCAGAATTCATATATTTTCAATGGCAAGTGTTTTTAAATACAAAATTTAAAGGTTACGTAGTAAATAATTTTTGTGCGATGTTTCATACATTATTCACACGTGTCATTTTACCTAATCTTCGCGATGGAGACCTAATGAGATATTCTAAAAGGAAACATGGGGGTAGTAATTTGACATCAGCAAATAGGAATAAAGGGGTGTTCTCTGGTTTTATCCATTTGCCAGGGCTGCCATAATAAAACATCACAGACTAGGTGGCTTAAACACCAGAAATTTATTTTTCTCACAGTTCTGGAGGCAGGAACTTCAAGATCAAGGTGTCAGCAGATCTGGCTTCTCCAGAGGCCTCTCTCCTTGGTTTGGCAGATGGCCGCCTTGTCCCTGGGTCTTCATCACATGCTGTCCTCTGAGGGAGTGCAGCCCTGGTGTCTCTTGGTGTGTCCAAATTTGCTCTTCTTATAAGGACACGGTTTGAACTGAATTAGGGCCCACCCTATAGACCTCGTTTTAACTTAATCACTTCTTTAACCACAGTCAGTCACATTCTGAGGGGCTGGGGGTTAATTTTCAATATATTAATTTAAGGGAGGACCCAACTTAGCCCATAAAGCCCCTATCTTTATTTCCTTTAACAGCTGGGTGGCTGGAGGAGCAGAAAGTCTGCCCTGAATATGTGGTTCCAATGGTACCGAGCCATGCACCAACATCCGATTAACAGTTTGCACCACACAGAGAACTGTGTGCACACGTCCAGCGGTTCACGTGGACACACAGGAGAGATAAGGACAAACAACAGGCGCTGACCCGGAGCGGAGATGACAGCAGAAGTCAGGGATGATTCTCTCGGGGAGGTGATACTTAACCGGGTCTCCCCGAAAGAGGGAGAATCACCACGGGAAAAAGGCAAACACCACCGTGAGACCCGGGACCTGACACAGGAGCCCAGCCTGGCCGCAGGGCTAGAGCATCAGGACCTTGTCGGCCACGCCAAGGCGCTCGGGCTTCACTGGCACGTGCTGTGAACAAGGGGACGGCTGAAGCCGGGAGGCCACAGGGCAGACCTCCCTCCATTTTCGTAGAGAAGGAAAAAGTCCCTGCTACACAGGCACGCGGTGTGCGGCCCCAAGCTCCTTCTCCATGACAGGTGAATGGTTTACAAAATGTGCTTTATAACTCGGGCCAAATCTGAGACTCACTCTTAATGTCAACATCCTCATACACTTGGGTGGGAAATGGGTGGAAAACGGCTAATGAAGCAATAATTGAAATGGAAAAATGATGCTTGTTTTCCTTAACCATTTCTACATATTTTCATTCAAATCCCAGGAGTAACATCTACTGAGTTAAGACTTTGCACAAGTCAAGTATCTGCGCTGTGTGTCAGCTGCCTCGTTTGCAAGGTGAGGACTGTTTACCTCACAGCGCTAAGGGATAAAAATGCTTAATAAATGTTAAGGCTTTCAGAACAGTGCCCGGCACACGGCAGGAACAGCAGACACACGTTCTGTTACTGCCATGGCGACTGCTACCACTACTCTCCTATTGTGCCAAAAAAGTTATGAGATGAGAACTTCTGACCTCAAAAATGGATTTGAAAAAGTATAAGGACTGATACTCGGGCTTTTCCTTGGCAAACACATGCATGGCGGTGACACCAACGTCAACACAGGATTCAGAAGACACGATTTCAGGCACGTTCAGTGTAATGTCCCTGTGAGATCTTGAAGTGGAAAGAGCCACCAAGCGAGTGAGGAACCGAGTCTGGAATATCCGTCCCGAGGACTAGTTAGGTCGAAGATGAGGAGTCAGAACTCACTAGTAAAACAATGCACAATTAAACTTAAGCATCTTTAAGAAATGGGTCCATGAAACATTCACATAAGAGCAAAATAGATAATATTGAAGACTATCAAGATTAGAGAAAATCAAGCTTTCCAAAGAGCCCGCTATTTGGATATAACTCAAACTACTACATATCTATGTGTAATTAAATATATATATATATATATATATATATATATATATATATATATATATATATATATACACACGTATATGTATGTATGTATGTATAATTTATTATATTAATTGACATAATTTGAGTAGGAGAGTAAAGGGCATGGCAATCTGACTTTATTCTTATTGCCATTTTCAACTACGGGTACTGTTTCAGTAGATCAGAGAGAGGAATACAATCAGATATAAAGGTTCAATTTCTCTTTAATTATACGATACCCAGTATTTTTTTCATCCTTTAAATAAAATATTTCCTCAGAAATGTTGCTATCACTTTAAATCTTTCCACTGTGTCTATTCTTTAAAGAAGTCCTGCTTCTTTGCAAAAGTTACGGCTCCATCTTCAGGGGGCTGGCTATGTTGGCACCAAATTACACACAACAGAACAAAAAGAAAAAACATCTCAATACAGTCCAAGGAAGCAAAGGAGCAGGAGCTCCGATGGCAGTTTTCAGATGCTTTTTGATGATGAATGATGATATTAAGCTCCCCACTCAAAGGCAGCATACAATAATTCTCCATTCTCTGATATTAAAAACCTATAAAGGAACATAAAGCTAGACTCAGAGTATAATTTACCCCCTCTGGTTAAAGCAGCCTTCTGAGATCGCCAGCCTCAAAGAAGAATGGGAAGCTTCAGACAGGGTGGCCGGTGGCAGGACTGAAGCAAGACAGGAGAGAGATGGGCCTGTGAGAAGTGGGCACAGAGGGGCAGGCACAGCGCAGGGTGGGCGGGGTGCAGGGCGCAGGCTGAAATGGCACCAAAAGGGACCTGGATGCTGTTCCACTATTCTTCCATAATGGTCAACCTGCACTACTGGCTTTAGATTTTAAAAGTAGCTATTCCTAAAGTAACTTATGAGACATACAGTTAAATAGGATGGAATAAAAGCATTTTTCTATATCCCCTCTTCCTTAAAATTCTCTGGGAGAAGGCAGACTAAAAAGTTACCATCTTATATCAACTATGATGAACAAGAGCTGAAATTTGGAGAAATTTTGCCCCCAAAATAAGAACACTAGTAGTTGGCATATATCCAAACAAGATATAGCTTTTAAAGAATCCTAAAACCTCGTCCTCCTCAGAAAACGCAAATCAAAACCAGTATGAGAAATCACCTCATCCTTCTTAGAATGCATATCACCAAAAGATAAGAAGTAAGTGTTGGGAGGCTGCTGAGAAATGGGAACCGCTGTGCACTGTTAGTTGGAATGTAAACTGGTGCAGGCACCATGGGAAATAGTATGGAGGTCCCTCTAAAATTAAAAACGGAACTACCACGTGATCCAGCAATTCTACTTCCGGGTATTTCTCCAAAGAGAACAAAAACATGAAATCAAAAAGATATCTGCAACCCCAGGTTCACTAAAGCATTGTTCACAATAGCCTAGATATAAAAATAATCTAATGGTCCACAGACGGATGAATGGATTTTTTTTAAATGTGGTAAATATAGACAATGGAATATTATTCAGCCATTAAAAAGAAGAAAATCTTGCCATTTGTGACAACGTGAATAAACCGTAAGGGCACTGTGCTAAATGAAATAAGTCAGAAAGCAAAAGACAAATACCGTATGATTTCGCTTACATATGAATGCTAAAAACCAAACAAACAAGAAAACAAGCTCATAGGACAGATTGGTGAGTGCCAGAGGCAGGGTCAAGGGGTGGGTGAAGGGGGTCTAAAGGTACAAACTTTCAATTATAAAATAAATGAGCCCTGGGGATGTATGTACAGCATGGTGACTACAGTGACCACCACCACACTTGAAAGTTGCTAACAGAGCAGATCTTGACAGCCCTCCTCACAGGAAAAAATGTTTTCTAACTATACGCGGTGATGGATATTAGCTAGACCTATTATGATGATCATTTCACAATATATACAAATGTTGATTCATTCGGTTGTACACTTGACACTAATATGTTATATGTCAATCAAACCTTAATAACAAGCAAAACCCCTCAAAGGAGCCTTTGCTGAAGCACTAATATCTAAGGGTGAGGGCTTCCTAGAAGAAAAGGAAGAGCACAGAATGTCCCCAGAGAAACCTTGCTCCATGGCAAACAACAGAAGAGAAGCTGCAGGGTGAGCTGCAAGCAGCTTCTGTGCCATCTGAGAGGGGACGTTCAGGAATGAGGAACAGGGTGCCACCCTGCCACATCAGCATCCCACCGCAGGCCCCAAGTAGGGAAGGTCTGAAAAGGGAGAGGGATGTTGCTCGACCTAAATTCATAGCTAAAATGAGAAATGGGGTTGATGCATAGATCATTCATATCATGGGAGCAATGAAAATGAATGAAATATACAGCTATGTGCAACAATACAGATAAATCTCAAAACACTGTGTCAAGCGAAAGAAGCCAGAAAACATAGTGAATGGTTCCATTTATATATAAAAGTCAAAAAAGAGCTAAACTAAATAATAGTATTAGAAACTAAGAGAATGGTTTCCTTAGGACACAAAGACAGACCTCCTGACTGACTGGAACGACCTTGGGGCACAAAGCGAGGCCTCCTGACTGACTGGAACGACCTTGGGGCACAAAGCGAGGCCTCCTGACTGACTGGAACGAGCCTGAGAGGGGCTTCTGGGACTAAGTGTTCTGTTGCCTGAGTTTTTACAGGTTGGTAATTCACTGAGATACAAGCTTATGCTGTATGAACTTTATGTGTGTGTATGTTATGCTTTAAAAATACAGTGTGAAGAGAGAAAGGAAGAGGGAAAATAAATAAGTAATCCTATATGCATTCTAGTAGAAAAAGCAAGTGGAAAAATTAGGCTGATCTCTGATGTCTCTCTAGCAGTGTTCAAAGACAATCTCTACAATATTCTAGGAAAAGAAAAGGTTATTCAAGATTTTTATACCCAAATTATCTATAAAACAAAAAAAGCAGATATTCTCAAGTATGCACGAACTCAGGACATAAAATAATCTCTGTGAAAAACAATTAAATCCAGCCAATCAAGCGACAAATCAAAGTGCCATGAAACTGTTCTGAAAAATGTAGTTTAAAAAGTTACATGTATTTACGTATAAAACACGTATAGTAAAATATAATGCATATCTATGTATAAAACACCTCAATGTTGTCCATAATTTTTATTTTTACTTAGAGTGATCTTTTAGTGAATACTAAGTAAATGTTAAATATTCACATATTAATTTATATATTAAATATATTGTACTAAATATTAAGAAATTAATATCTTAATACTCTGAAGCAGTAAAACATCTTTGGTAATTTCTTCACTTAACTTTTCTTTCTTAAATTAAAATTTTATATATTTTAAAAAATGTTTTTTACTTAATATAGTTGCCTTTCTACCTCCTTAACTCACTCTTATGTCCCCGTTAGAGAGATAGCATGAATTAATGGTCATCAAAATGTATGAATTGTTACTTCAAGCTGGTGAGACTTGAGTTTTCTGAGCTTTCTAAATTTTTTAGTTCTTTAAAATAATAAACATAAATTATTGTATAATAGCAATACATTTTTCCAAACTGAATTCGTTGATACCAAAATATGGTGCCCGTTTTCCTTTTAGCCATCACCCACCCTATCATATCAAAAACAAACAATAACAACAACAAAAAAACCCACAAAATTTAAGGTATGTCAAACTTAGACCTTGCTCTTTATAATCTGTACCCACTGGATAAAGTGAGCCATGGGGTTCAAGAAAGACCTGTACCTTAACAACAAAACGGGAACCCCACCCCCTACAAGGAAAGGGGCTGTGTATGATTTGACTGATTTACAAACAAGACGACATGCTCTGATGACTAAACTTGTTTTCCTGTTATCAAAGCCAACACTCTGAACTCCAGAATATTCTAACAATTTTCCTGGAGTTAATGAGGGAAGAGTTTCAAGCAACTAATTAATGCACGTCCCTCCCAGCACGGGCTGCCATTGGTGGTTTCCACCAAGATGCCCACCAGTGGAGGAGCAGGTGGTTACCCTCTCACCTGCAGTGACAGCAGCCCGTCACCTCACTGTCACCTCACCCGGATGAGAAGAGTGAAGACGTTCCACCTGGCTGCATCTTTTATAATAATTACGTGGAGTAGGTAACTGGAATGGAGACAAATCATCCCAAAGCACCCAATTCAATTTTTATATTAAACAAAAACAAATGTTACTTTCTCTGAGATAAATACGTGTTTCACAAACACAATGAAGGCCAATTAAAGTTCAAACAGAAGTCAGCAAGATATCAGAATTCATTTTTAAATAGAAGATTGTTCAGTTGTGGATTACAGCAACAAACATCTAAGCATTACTGAGCACGCCGGGTAATAATGGAGCTGGAATTTCAAAGCCTGCCTCTCTCAAAATACACAAAATGTCTGACACGGGCCACTGTTTTTGGCACCAGTTTCAGGAGACTCTACAGGGGAACTTTTTGCATTTTTTTCACTCCAGATCCATACCATGAACTGGACCCTGAAATTTCCAGCAGTGAGATGAGTAAACATTAACAGGGAAGTGATAAAAGAAGAAAAATTTTAAAAACACTATTCAAGACACCACTAGCCAAACGATGTCGTGCTAATGACTTCTACTTTTAGATGACAAGTCGTGCTATTTAAACAACCAAATTTCACTGCAGACATCCGTCAGGAACAGGTACCAAGGCAACCACGCGGCTGCCAGGCTGTGGGAAGCTGTGGAGGACTGGGGGAGGAAGAGCTTGATATACTGCGATACTGATAACGATCCAAACACCACCTCACACTTAAAAAATTAGCTGAGGAAAAACTAAAAACTGGACCTGATTCAACATCCATCTGGCAGCTCTGAAAAAGAAATAACTTAGGGCTCCCTGTCTTGAAAATATTTGATATTTCAAAACTGCAAGTAAGGAAGATTCGAGTCCTCGGAATGAGATTATTTTAAAAGAGGTTTTGTGCTTGACATTTTAGTGATATTTCTGGACATGCCATCTTTGGTTGATTACTCAGGTACAGAATATTAAGCTAGGAGTGAGTCCCCATAACGTACTCCTGTTAGAACAGCTAAAGTATGACATTGCCACTGTGAACATACGTCATAAAAAGACTATTTTAAAATAGTTTTGTGTCAAAAACTATTAATCATAAAATCAATATATAGAATGAAGGAGGCAAGTAATATAAACTTCGTTTCTTCCCAACATGAATAATGAAAACCGGTCATACATACACCTACACCCTTCAGCAAACCCAGACCCAAATCCCAGTATAATTAGGGTCCGAAGTGTCAAGAGGTACCATAAAACCCGCCAGCTTACACGATTCTGGAGGATGAGAAGAAGTGGGGGAAAGAAATGATTTTCACAAATGTGACTACATTGTACAGCTCATGTGTGCATCATTACATGTAATAGGCTGAATAATGCCCCCCCACACACACACACATACACACACAAAATATATTAATCTCCCAATCTCTAGAACCTGTGCATGTCAAATTATACAGCAAAAGGAACTCTGTAGATGTGAAGGAGTTAAGGACCCTGAGATGGGAGATTACCCAGGTGGCCTTGCTGTCACTGAAGTGGCATCTCTAGGAGGGATGGGGCCGGAATCGACGTGACAGGAGGCAATGTGATGATGGAGGCAGAGATAACGTGATGCACTTAGAAGACGGAGGACCACAGGCCAAGGCACGCAGTCACCAGAGTGAGGAGGGCAAGGAAACGGAGCCTCTCCTCAAGCCTTCTGAAGGAACCAGCTCTGCCAACACCATGATCTTAACGCAGTGACTTCTGTGCTGTTTTAAGCTGCTCGGCTGGGGCGACCCGTGACAGAGGCAATGGTAAACGACCGTGTGCCAACACCATTTTGGGCGCTTAACTACGTCCACTCTTTAAACTAGTCGCAGTGACGTTCTTCAACTTAGGAACCTTTTCACGTTCCCCATGTAATATTCATAACTGTCTATGAAAATTGTTGCCTCCTGTTACAGAAAGTGAGAGGAATGCAATACATTTTTATCTCGGCACAGAAAATTTGCAAATTAAATGTTTTGATTCTTACAGAAGGCTATAAAACAGTATTAGCAGTATTACAAAAAAAAAAACAAAAATGTACTTCCAAATCAGATCCATAAAATGGGCATTCTTCTGTTAAACCTCTGTTAACCTCATGTCACTCTCATTCTACTAGTTTTCCTCTGTGCACAGTAAAGTTTCGATAAAGGAGAAAGAAGAATTAATGGATAAGCCCAAGTTCCTGGCTACCTAGGCTGGGGAGAGAAGTGGTAGAAGATGCCAGGAAGAAAGCCATAGAAAAACTATATGCCAGTAATTTGCTCACTACTATCTTCCTTACTCATCACAACCACAGCAAAGACAGACAGTCGATGTCTTCAAATCATAAAGACTCTCAAAGGCTGTAGAGTCAGGACTTCAGGTTAGTTAGGGGTTCTTTTTCATTTATTTCACTGTTTATGTCAGAAATTGCTTGCAAAAATGGCTGCCATCCTCCTTTCTTGCTGTACCCCACGCCCTTAGTCCCTTCCACGCTGAGTTTGGGCTTTGTCACGCAACTTGCTTTGGCCAAAGGGACCTCAGCAAATGTGACCGAGCAAAGACTTAAAAGTACTTGTGCACCTGGTTCATACTATGTGAATGAACCCAGAAGATGAAGGTCACATGGAAGGGCATTGCTGAGCCGTGGCCGACAGCCGGCCAGGCTCCAGACACTGACTGAGACCAACTCGAATCATCCTGCCATCAGCCGACCCCCAGCTGACCCTACAGCCATGTCAGTAAATATCACCTGAGAAAGTTCTGACCAACAGCAAAAATGGTGTACAGTAAAAGCTAACTTGGTATAGTTTATAAAGCTAACACAAACTCATGAAAAAAAAAGAAGAAAATATCACCTGGAATCCCAACATATGAAAATAGTAATCAGTAACTTTTTAATTAATTTTACGTAGCTATGTAAATATTCTCAATAATTAGAATCACATTGTAAATTCAACCTTACGATGTGCTATTCTAAGCATTTCCGTGTCATTTTATATTCCACAACCTACCACAGCTTATTTAACTATTCTCCTATCATTGGTCTTTAAGGTGGCTTGAAAACTACGCTATTAAAAATGCCGCTACAAAAAACATATTTGTACAAACTTGTCTGACTTCGTGATTACAGAACTGTTCTTGAGGACCAACTCCCGGAAAGGAACATACTCTCGCAAAAGCTGAGAAGCTATCACAGCACCTGATATATATGGTCCCAATACAGTCAACCACACTAACCTACAGCTCACAGCACTGTATGAAAGTGTCCGTTTCACCAAACCCTTGCAACAGTGTGTATAACTGTTTCCTAAAATTCCAGTTAACGATACAGTAAGGAACTTTGATTACTAATAAGGTTAGCCTTCTAAGTGTTTCATATGCTTGGCCATCGATCCTCTCTTGTAGAACACATCTGCTATGGCTACTTTTTTGCTACTGAGGTATGTAAAATGGCTCTGCCATTTACCTCCAACACCTTTAAAAGCAGTTAAGAGAAGTTAGGATTGTGGAGCCATTGCAGAGATTTTTAAACCCAGTTCCAGTGCTTATGTATGTACATGTTTTTCAGGAGAGAATCCATCGCTTTCACCAGCTTCCTTACGTGGTGATGACGTCATACTCTGAGAACCAACTGGGCCAAATGGGGAAGAGCCGCATCAGCAGGTTTCGGCATGGAGATGCTCAAAGCTGTCCACCTGGGCACAGAACACTTAACTGATGAAAGGCAGAAGTTTGGATAAGTGCTCAAGGACGGTACGAGGAGACGAGGATGATGACATAACAGCCGAGTAAACCATAGTTAAGTCATGAAACAGGTAACGTTGCTTTCCTTTTTCTTCTACAGGCCAGCCTGAGTCTCATCTCTGCTTGACTGCCCTAGTATAATGGAAGCCCGAACCACTAATGTCACGGTGTCAGGAGGTGATGAAGAGCCACGGAGGGAGAGCCCTCATGAGTGGGAGTAGTGCCCCTATAAAAACTGGCTGGAGAGAGATGACCTTCCTATCATGCGAGGACACAGCAAGAAAGCGTCTGCCTGCAAACCAGTAAGAGCCCTCACCAGGAACTGGACCGGCCAGCACCGTGATCTTGGACTTCCCCGCATCCAGAGCTGTGAGGAATAACTGTGTGCTGTGTACGCCCCCCAGCCTGTGGTACTGTCGTGAGGGCAGCCCAAGCTGAAGTCTTCTTAGACTATGTGAAGCCATGGTATTCTTTGCCCAGCCTGCGATCCTACGGCAATTACGTTTGGTGTCCCAACTTAACAATTCCTTAAGTGTTCTTTAGGTTTCGTTTGGTTAATAACCCCATTATGAGAGAACTCTGTGCCCTTCCCAAGACCTGCAAAGACAGTAGATGATATGCATTTGATAAACATTCAACAGATTGCTAACCACTGCCACAGAACACGAGTCGCGGTTAAAGCATGGAGTCTGACAGATTGTATCTGTGTGATGCTGGCAAGTTACTTTCTCTGAGCTTCGGTCTCCTCATCTGTAAGATGGGTAAAACAGTAACTCCACTGCACAGGAATACCTTATTTAGGAATAAATGTATTCTTTAGAAGAGACAGACACTCATAAATAAAAGTTACTAGTCATCATTATTACTATTGACACATTTTCAAATTTATTCATTTATAAATACTAGCCAATTTAAGACAACAAAATGCAAAGTTATAAAAATCTTATTAACAGAAAATTCATTGTTATTCAAAGTGGTGTTTGTTTGCTCCAGTTCATGGAGTCGTTCTGAGGCTATGATTCGACACTGCAAAAAACTGCTAGTCTGAAGAGAAAGTTATGCTAAATTGAGGTTCAAAAAACTGTTATGAAGGTGAAACGCAGACCAGACGGCTTCTGTTAAAGAACTAGGTAAACAGCTAAAGTAAAAAAACAAAACAAATAAAAAATGTATACTGAGTGAGCAACGTTCTGGAATGAATATCAATTAATAGCACGAATGTAAAGGACAAGCTCGATCTCTCGGTCCCTGTCTTCGGAACACGGTAAGCTGAGAAATCACATTCTCCAAGATGCTGTTAAGTCGGGCAACTCACTTTTCTGCATTCTTTTACCGCGAATTATGGCTAGTCAAGCCTTGTGGACAGCAATTGCTTTCCCTTGGGTCACCTGAAATGACCAAACAAACCTTTAACATCAACCATTGATCTTACTAATTATATCTGCCACTGTATCTGCTGCTATGGTTTGCAGTCAGCTCTCCTTTCCAGCACTATTCCAATTGTTAAATGGTCAGAACACACACCGGTGACAGATTTAGTGTTCCACTGGCAATTTGTATAGGGGACTGCGACATTGCTGTTGTACTGAATCATGATTTATTTGTCTCCCATTGTAGCACGTAACCTTTTAAATGCACGGGGGTGGAGGAAGCCGACACCTCTCTAAAGTTTATATATGACCATCTACCACTATAGCCTATGAACGAGATTCAAAACAGAAACAATCAAGTGAGTGGTAGGTTTCTCTTCTCTTTAGGTAGCTATAACTTAATGCACAATCTCCCTTCGTGGATCCTGGGCTCAGTCATTATTCTGTATCTGCACGTGACTCAGAGGGAAGTCTGGGAGGCAGCCAAAAAAGATGTCCATGACAGCCAGCTAAATATCCCAATAAAGGGTTAAAACTGAGAGCATTTTGAGGTAGGAATTCTATACTGAAGGGTCCACGAATGGACTTTGAGGCATCTTAAAATTCCACAAATTATATGTGAAAAATGTGTATTTTGGGGAGAGCAGGTTTTGAGGTTCCACTGGTCTCTCAAAGGGGTTAGTGATTCTTGAAAAGATTGAAAATAAGGGCTTATGGAAACGTGACCTGCTGTTGCTGAGTGAAATGGGTTGCAGGCATAAATAAGCAAGTGAACAATGAGACAATACCAAGGGACATCAAGCTTTTACATCATGGTTTGCAAATAAAAAGAGATGAGAAAAATGGGTATAGGCTGTATTTGTATCTTTTCCCAAAATATTCATGATCTGGAACTTTTAGGCTCCACAATTGTGAGGAAATACATTTCTATAGCTTAAGCCACCCAGTAGGAGGTACTCTGTGGCAGTGGCTTTACTAAACGTAGTTAGTCTTAGCTGTAACAGTGGGTTAAGAGAAAATTCAAAGGGCAGTAAAGAACAAGAGATGATTCTGGGGTTAAAAATGTAGCGATACCAAGAATGAAAGTGGGAATGGTCTAAATGCACATCTGTAAGCGGTATGGAGGATGACACGCGTGATAATACCCCTGTGTCCGCTGCGGCACCCCACTGGTGAGTGTGAGACTGAGGGCATAAACTGAGAAAAAAATGATTTCTTGAGGCTGTGGAAATGAGCAAGAAAGGGGCAGAAAATAATTATAGTACACCTGTCCACACTGAAAGTTATCCAGAATCAGTCCAGACTCCTGCCTCCAGCCACAGCGGAGTCACTGGAGAGAATGTGTAACTGCCTCTAGAGGTTCGGCAACAGGCAGTGCTGGACTATGACCCCTTGGAAAAGAGAAATAAATGAGCAGAAACCCTCGATCACGCTAATTGTCTCCTGGAAGCATTTTCAGACAGTCATGCAGGAAGTGGGAGCTCAAGCTGTGTGGTGATGTTGCTGAGCTGAAAGGCGAGAGATCAGAATTTGAGGATGCTGCGGGCCAGGTAAGAGAAAGGAGTGAGAACGACAGGCAGACCCAGAAAACTGCATGAGGGTTCTCATGAGTCTCTGGCTGCATAATAACTGCACTGTCCAGGGCACGAGTCCTCGAGTCTGTCAATTCAGTCAAATTCTAATTAAAATCCCAGCAGGCTGATTCTAAAATTTATATGCAGGTACAAAGGACACAGAACAGCCAAAATAATTTTGAAGAAGTTAGAAGACTTAACGCTATGTGATCTCAAGACTTCTGACGAAGCTGCAGTCATCAGGGCAATGTGTTAACAACAAAACACAGGCTAGAAATATGCCCACATAGAGTATATTGGTTGTTGACTTAGCACAAAAGCAATTCAATAGAGAAAGGAAACTCTTTTCTACAAGCAGCGCTGGAGGAATTATTTGTGTGGAAAAATATGACCTCATATCATACACGAAATGTAACTTGAGCTGGGAATAGATCACGTCCTCCATGAGGACAGGGGTTTTCCTCTCCTTCCCCTCTCATCACACACACGGATATCTCCCAAGGGACTCAGAACAGTGCACGACATGTAATTAGTGCTAAATAAATATCTGCTGAATAGAAGAGCAATGCATGAAAAAAAAAAATGCCACACAGCAAACAATAACAGGAAGAGCTGGAATAAAGAACGGTCGGGCTTGCTGAGAAAAAAATCATGGGAGCTGGCAACTGACCCGCTCTGCAAATATCAGGAAATGAAAAATCCAAGCGGAAAGCAAAGAATGTTGTGAAGAACTCAGAGGCCACTGAGAGTGGCCTGTGAGTGGGTGAGTGCGTGAGAGAGAGAGAAAGAGAGAAAGAACAGCACAAAACATGGACGCCTGGGCATATGGGGCCTTTTGGCTCAACAGAGTATCTTAAGGAATGCTGATCACAGAAGTGACATAATTCAATTTGTGATTTTGCAAAATCGCCTTGACTGCTGTGTGAAGAATGGATCGGAAAGAGCCAAGTGGGAAGCAGGGAGACCAATCACAGGGTTCTCACAGCCACCCAGGTGAGAAAAGAGGGTGGCGTGCTCGTCTCTCTCCAGGGTGGACACTCAAGGGGAATGCGGGAGCTGACGTTCCATTTGGGTGTTAGCTGTGACTTTCATGTTGTCATTTTCACCTCTTCATTTAGTTGTTTCTTTCTCTTTATGATTAGGTCTATTTCATTTACCCCTGGTCCCCAAATCCAACAGAATACAGGAACATACTGCATATGGGGCCAGAGGTCATAATCTGGCATAGCAACGCAGGTAGGGGCTGTCCAAGCAGAAGAGCCATTCTCTTTCAAACAGCAGATATAAAAGGCAACAGAGAGTGTACTGAAGCCCATTAAAATCACTCCATATATGTTGAGAATGAGCATGGGCTTTTTCACTAACATCAGAATGTGGCTACTGCCTAAAATTTTACAGAAGTACAAGTGGCACCATGAGATGCTTTCGTGCCGCCGAAAGCACAGAATTAATACACGGCTGGAAACGCGAACAGTTCTGGGAAGGTCTAAATGAACGTGAATGAAAAAGGCTGATCCATGATGAGTTATTATAAGGCATAACTATTATGCGTCTCACACTAAATTCTGCTATTGACAACATGAAGGACATCACCCTCCATTTCACCCCTTCCGCGGCACCAGCCCCCCAAAAGAAACCCAGGCTTGCACATGCAATGCCATTCGTGTCTGGCTCAGTACAATGGTGCTTATTTTTTTATATAGGCATATTATAATATATAGGAGATGCTTAGAGGGAGATGCTATATAAATGTAAGATGTTATATATGCATGCGGGTGATAGGAACTGTGTTTACAGATATGCCTCTGGAATAAAATAAAAATGAAATCTGGAATCTCAGTACTGCTGGCATTTCTCCCAGGGCAAGAATACATTTAGTGTCCTATTAAATCAAAGGATGGCCCACTGCAAACGGTGGCACGCTTTACCAGCTGGTGTTAACCCAGATGGATGCACGTGTTCAATCACACTTACCCTGACACCGGGCTTCCCGACATGCATCGTGCGGAATGGAGACGTTTTATGTGCTGCGACGTCCCACCCCCCTTAAGGCAATAACTCACCAGGTGGAAATATAATTCACTTAACATTTTTTAAATCCACACTTAATGCATTTTCTGGGGCTAAGGATTCACTGACACAGACGGAATATGGAAAAATGGAACTTGTTAAAAAAAGATCATGTCGGAGATCGGACGGGAGTCACTTTTTGATTATCGACTGAGAGCGTGGGGATCAAAGGACATGACGTGTGGTGTTTTGTGAAGCACGGCAGAAAGAATATTAACACAGAAATAAAATGTAAGGGCATGTCACTTAATTCGAGTCAAAAGTTAAAGCTGGGCAAAGGCTTTCTATTCCTCGCATTTTCTTTTTTTTTTTAAAGGAAAAGAAAAAAACAGGGCATATGTCTGGAATCACTGCCATCTGTCACCTGATGATAAATGAAGCCTTTTTTTTATTGGCTCAGTATCGACATGTTTGTGGATATACTATTGAGAGGAATACTTATTTTTGAAATCAAAAGCTCTCAACTAAAACTCTGACTCCGGCAATAACCAGCCCTCTCAGTAACGCAGCTTGGGGCACTTTACTTCTGCCTAAACTTTGGTTCCACCGTCTTCAAAAACTTTTGGTTTCACCAAAAAAAACTCTCCTTCCCCAAATTGTAGAATAAAGGTAAAGTCTATAAAACTGTCTCATAAATTAAAATATTTTGCATAAAAACTGAGGTATTTATAATTTGATCAAGCTTAAAAGTAACTTGAAAAATGTTTATGAGCAATTGACAAATTCGATTTCGTACAAATGGCAGAGTTGATAACTCCATAAAGGAAGTGCTTACCATGTACTGCTCTCTTCAGCTGACTAACATGTCATGATGGCACTTGGCAACCATTTCCCAGACTAACAGTAATGTCTTTTGGGGTATGTGTCTTCATTACCCAACATCCAACCCAGAGAGCCTTTTTCATAAAATGCTGTATCTTTAAATACAGACTAATTTATGTTGTACTAACAGTCCTGCCCTTGGATGACCCGGAGCAATTAACCCAGAATTTGGTGCAGTGACACGCTCCAGCTTTGATTCTAATTGGCAGGTCACGGAACCTCTCGGATACTCATGTTCCCCACCCACAAAATGGGGAGAAAGCCCCCACAGTCCCACAGCCATGGCGAGATCTAAATGAGAAGAATAAATGCCTAATGTGACAATGTACTCAATAAATATTAGTCTTCTCCCCTTACATCCTTTTAGCTTCTTTGGATCAACACAGAAAAACTGAAGTAACAAAAAACAAAACAAAACAGAAAATACTTAACTCACAACCAGTGTGGACAAACAGGTGCTCGGACATCTTCTGGCTCCCAGGGCAGGAACCCCTGCCTCTGTCCTCCCCCTTCTCCCTGGCTCCTCTCAGCCCACCTGCACCCACTTCTCCCCGACCACAAGCCCTTGTGCCAGATGCCTCCGTCACACCCAACTGCCCAGGAAGGCGTCCAGCAGGTGCATCTCAGCCGGAACCAGTCCCCAGTTCTTCTAACGGGTAGAGACAGAGGCCAAGGGCACTACTGAAAACAACGACGAGGCGAGCACCAGCAAAGGCGCTGGGCGTGGCGCGCCCGTGCCCCGAACGCTGCCGGCCGCTGACTCCCGCATCAGAACTGGGTCCAGAAGCCGAAGCCGGGTTTGCGAACTCGAGTGGATTCAGGGAGCAGAGAAACGGATGCAGGAGGAGCAGAGGAAACGATGATGGTGAGGGAGGGGACGGGAGTAAGGGCACTTCCAAAAACGTCTCCAACGGGCATTCCTGACATTTTCTACAAGGGAGTTTGAAACAGTTTTTATCATACAATTTTAAACTGTGTGTCACTATCCAGACCACAAACGACATTTAACTGTGCTGTCCCGTGTCCTGAACTTCATCCACAAGTCTAAGATGGACATGTCAACAAAACTAAGGAGAAGAAGAAAAGAGGACAAATTCAGTAGTAAGTACCACTTCACAAGTAACAGGATTTAAGCAGAAACAACTAATTCTAATAACGATATGAAGATGCCTTGGGCTAGGGCAGATAACTGTCCAAATGGAGAATGGGGGAGGGGGGCAGACTTTTTTGCACTTTCTATTATGTCCCTGCTGCCTGATTATTGTGGAGAAGGTTAATAACTGCCATTACTTCTTTTCTTAAGAGGTAAAAGATTCCACGTGCTAGCTAAACTAGTTTGCCCAACTCCAAAATAGTCAGACTTTACACTCTGGTTATTGAATGGTTTTAATTTATAACAAAATAAGGAAGAGGTAGAAAGATGGATTTATATAGTGTGCTTCAAACACGAAATAAATCACTAATATGTAAATAAATGACAAAAGGATTTCAGTATATACACACATCAGTAATACCCAAAAATGAAAACAATTAGTTCAAAACAGTGATTATCATGGGAAATCATTCTGGGAGAAGAAAAAAAAATCACCAATGAAATGAGCACTGTCACGAAAGGTTACATAAGACAGTGAAAAATTAAACAAGTGGAAAACAAAGTTGCCACTTCCAGAGATCTGGACACGATTAACAAGTGAGTCTAATTAGTTAGTGGAAGCACTAGAAAGTGTTTCATACAGAGGGACAAGTTCACAGTCACTCAAAAGATGAGGAACAGCAGAGCAGTGACTACATGAATGAGTGAATGAACAAATGAATCAGTGAAGCGAGCAACCGAGCCGCCGACAGCTGGATCAAAAAGCTAACCACAAGAGTTTCCAGAAAGAAGAACCAGGTAACCTGCGCCCAGTCTCAATATAAAATTCACAAAACAGCACTGGTGAAACTCAAAGACTATTAGACTTAAGCTTATGGGACTGAAAGGACGGCAGTGGCACCCTATGGGACCTCGGATCCACGCCGAGTGCCGCGCGCCGTCCGACCCCCACTCTCTCCTCGCCCCGCGCCTTCCCCTGCGTGCCTCCTCGTCCATCCCGGGCTTCCTCTCGGCTTTCACACGGGATCAAATCCACAGCCTTTCTGCTGTCCGTGTGCTAACCAGCCAAGCACGGTGAGACTGGCTTTGGGCCTTCTTGGTCATTCTTTCCCACCAGATGCTGGGCCACTAACTGCTTCCTCCCTGTCGAAAGGGTGGGACTTGGGGCAGCCTCTATGTTTAGACTATTTTAGAAGAGCCCCAGTTTCAGAAAAGCAGTCTCTAAATAGCTAAAGTTGAATAGGATGAAAATCCCCATGTGTGTGTGTGTGTGTGCACATACACCCATGCGTGCACACACAAAGATCTGTGTGCATGCTCCTCTACCTGATATTTACTGCACATTTGTGCTTAATTCTGGCATGAGGCTAATCTCTTCTTATAGATTATTCTTTTAACCCTCACAACACTGAGAAGGGGCTATTATTACCCTCATTCTAAACAAGGCACGGAAGGTAAAGTAACATCCACAGTCACAGAGCAAGGCATTGGGGCTGTGAGTGAGACATGAGCCCAAGCCCAGTGATGAGGAGACACACCTCTAAACTCTACTATATACATAAAAACATGTTTTTTAACATCTGCATAAAATAATTGGGACTAAACTGACCAAGTGACAGTAACACAAGAGATAAGACATTTTTAATCAGGAACTTGATGACCAAAAAAAGAACAGTGCATTTCCTTCTTGCCTGTCCCAGCAGAGAAAGTATTTTTTCATTAGCCTCTCAGTGCTCATAAAGCAAAGGATGAAGAGGTGCAACAGGAAGGTTTCTGGACTGATATATCCACTCTTTCTTAATTCTGTTCATTCTGGGAATACAACTGGAGAGAAAGTCTCAATCTGTGATACCACTTACTCTCTGAATGCAACTAATATATTTGTCTGTCCCCCTCACAAGCAATCTGGAAAGAATACATATGCTCCTCATGTTTCTGGATTGAAAGTTGCCACTGGCTCCTGGGACACCGTGGGACACTAGGCCAGCTGGCCCTGGGTGCATGCGGCATTGCGCACGCCCCTCCCCCACACCGGACTGCTCAGACTGGTGGAGATGAGGTTCTCACACCCAAAACCCTACATCGACCTGAGCAATGCAGGTTCGTTCTCCAAAGGCAAATACTCGGGTGACAAATGGAGGAGAAGAGGTCCCATGACTGTCTCAAAGCCATGAAACCAGAAATTATTCCATGAAGATCAAATGACTGAATCCTGAAAACTCAGAAAAGAGAGAAGCAAAAACTTACATTTCACATCTTAAGCTAACAAGACAACAAGTGTCTGTGTGAGTGAGAAAAAGCAAAAATAAACAGTCGCGAGGACTGCTCCCAGAGCCACCAGCTCCAAAGTCACCGCAAGGCTATTGCTCTGGGACTTCTTATTCCGAGGACTAGCCAGGAGGTCTGCTGTTCCTTCCTCCCCTTCCAGTGCCTTGTCTCCACTCCACTAATTAATTCTTCAACTAATTAAAAGTGGGTGAGCCTTCAGTGAGTCACGTTGCTACTTGTTTCAGAAGAGACTGGCTGTGGGCCGAAAATACGGGTCCAAAAGAGACTCTGGAGTCGGGCAGACTCGGGAGACAATGTCAGCTGCGTCCATGTCCCTCCTCTGCTGGCACAGCTGACTGCACGTCAGGAAAGAGTCTGCCTGCACAGCACAAGCGCATCCCTGCACCAGCACTGGAACCCACGTGGGGCTGCCCAGAGGAAGCCAGTCCCTGACCTGGGAGCCAGCCCACCCATAAAGGTCCCCGAACCGTCTGGCTTTAGTGTTGGGACCCAAGGGATCTCATCCGATCTGTGGCATTACACTGTGGCATTACATCCGATCTGTGGCAGACAATGCCCAGACCTCTCCACTCCAGATTCTGATTTCCGGTTGCCTTCTCGAGTAGACATCCAAAAGGCATCTCAAACTTAAGACACATGAACTCGGCCCATGACGAGCTCCTCTCCTCCCCGTCATCTCCTAAGCCAGCCGTCCCATTATCTTCCCTACCTGTGTAGTTCGCAGGGCCAAAACCCCACAGTCAATCCTCAGTCCTCACTCTTAGCCCGTCACCTAAATCCTCATCAATCCCTGTTAGTTCCTGCCTCTGAGACAGACTCAGAATCTAACCATCACTACCAGCTGGGTGGACACAGAGGCGCTGCATTTCCTCTGGAGGCTTAAGGTGAAATCGACTCCCTGCCCTCTTCGGAATCTGGAAGCCGCCCTCCCTCCTTGGCGCACGGCCCCTTCCACCCATGACTAACCTCGTGATTCTGTCAGCACATCTTCAACCACTTCCTGTCTCCGACCTCCCTGCTTCACCCTTCAAAGGGCCCTTATGATTGCCCTGGGCTTACCTGGGTAATGCAGGAAAATCTCCCCATGTCAAGCATCTAAAGCACACCTGCAAAGTCCTTTTACCACATTCACAGGTTCCAGTGATTAGAATGGGGGCTTCTTCGGGGGGCCACTATTCACCACATTACATCATCTCACCCTGAGCCAAAGTCCGTACAACATCCCACAAGTTCCCAGGTGACCCAGTCCCTACTTCTCATCTAAACTCGTCTCTTCCGACGCTCCCCCGCATTCGCCCTCTTCAGGCTCACGAGTCTTGCTATTCCTCAGCACATGAGCCCAACTCAGGACCTCAGTACTTACCAGCCCCTCTGCCACCTCCCTTTAGGTGTCTGCTTAAATGACACCACCTCACGAGTGAGGCTTTCCCTCTGACTCTGTATAATGGGGTGACACCCCTCCCTCATTTCACCTCCCCCTTCCATGCTTATTTGTCTCCCTAGAGCACTTGCCGTCATCTGATATGCTATCTATCCATCCATCCATCCACCGCCCCCTACTAAAGGCGTTTTGCCTCTTATTGTATCTCCTGGAAATAAATACATGAAGCTGGGGCTCAATAAATAACTATTTATTTCTGGAAAAGTAAGTTCCTTGGAGACAAGACCCAGCCTAAAGTAGGAACTCTGTAAATGTCTGAATGAATGAATAAATGAATTGGTGAATGATAGATCCAATTTCTATCTAATTTTCTGTGGATGCGGAGGCTAACATCAAATCAAGTGTGTTACTATTTGGGAATCAGACATAAGGGTTAAAGTAACTTATTCAGGGAAGCACAGCAAAAGGAAAGCAATGCAATTATACGTGAACACGCCATCCAGGCCCAGCATGCGCTTATTTCCGACAGGTCGGAACTCATCCGATTCCCTTGCTTGGCTCAAATGCTCTTACCAACAAGGTTTCAAGTTAATAAACTCTGAATATATTTTTGCAGAAAGTTGCACAGAAATCTCAGAAACATTTACCGTGCTTAAGTGGGTATGTACAAAATGGATATACAAGAAAGACATCATTACCCACACTTTCAAATGAACCCAAGAAGCAAACCCGCAGCAATGGATGATGGTGGGACAGGTGGAAGAAGCTTCGAGTACATCGGTCTCTCGCTCTGCTCGTCGGCCAGCCAGGGCCGCTCCAGCGAGCGCCCTAGATGTTCAGCGCACAGACAAAAGACACTCCCGCCGCGGCTGGATGTGACTGGGAGGAAGAGCCGTGGGGACAACGCGACTGGCTTGGAATGGGACAGCGCTCGGGGGATTTGTTTCACACAGGCCAGCTCATCTGCACCCCGCAAAGTGTGCTCTGGCCCTGCTGCTCACACACCAGCCCCTGCAACTGGCCACGTCAGGTCACCCGCCATCTTTGTTTCGGGGGAGGCGGGTCGGGGGGAACTGGTGTTTAGTTCACACCTGGAAACCGCTTTGCAGGAACCCTCTTACTGGCCCAGAGAGGGGAAGACATACAGCACAAGTCAGGGATGTGGACCTCCGTGACTCAGGTGTGCCTATGAATGTTTCACCAACCCTCTCTAAGCCCCAGTTTCCTCTTCTCTACAACGTCACCTTACTATGCCTATGACAACTATAAGAGAGAGCACAGGAAATGCATTTGCCATAGTGCCTTGGCGCGCAGTCCTTAATACATACGGGCTATTATTATTAATAGCTATTATTATGTCACTACCTAGTATACTTAACTTTTAAAAAAAACTGTTCAAAAACAAATAATACTTCTGTCTTCATCTTGAGTTTAGATTTGTAATAAACTCCCAGGGGTTCATCCTTTATTTCCAGTGAAGTGTTGACCTGCGATTAGGGACAACTGCTACCAGGCAGATGTTGAGATTAAGTTTTTCTAGATACGGCGCACAAAAAATAGTCACTTAAAGACCCTTCTTAATTCTACTGCTGAATAAAAGACATATAATTTGTTATTGGCGAGCTTACCAGAAACATTAGATGAATATGAATATGAATATATGAATATGCAGTATTTAAACAAGATAAGCAATACGAGTACGACTTTAAAAGATATAAATACATAGGTATGTGTAGGTTCAACTATATATTTTTCTTAAGAAATTATATGATAGAAATTATTGATTAACCTAATGCCCTACATCGCCTCATTGCCTAAAAAATAAAAGAACAAAACACACTTTTTTTTTCATTTCTGCTAAACACGCTAACCAAGGACACACGCCCAAAGCCAAAAGCTTCACCAAATCAGGCAAGACTTAGTCTCCCGCATGGAGATTCCGATGGAGGCCGCGGGGTGGGCGGGAGCAGGTGTTCGTCCTCCGCAAACACTCCCTGGTTCTACCCACGCCAACGCCGATGGCCTGGAACAGTCACTCTACAGAATCTCTTTGAGAAGAAGTGTTCTGCCTCAAACACTTTTGCAAAGATCTTTTCTGGATCCTGTAGCCTGCTCCCAAGGCGAGACCTGACCACTGGTAACTCAGAGAAGGCGCTACTCTACTCCTCGGCCTTTTCCATCAGTACAGACTCCTCGGACCTCTACACTGACGACGGCGCTAAAGGGGACGGGAAAAGTGGGGCTGAAACTTTCACTTGTTCCATGAAATCATGTGATGCTTTTCGTTTAGACCAGCGCTGCCTTTTAGACGAAGAGAGCTTCCTGTGCCGACAGAAATGTTCCGTGTTTCTCACACATGGCCACTGGGGACCTGAAATGTGGCTCGTGGCCTCCATGCTGGATGGCACGGCTCTGGACAGAAGTCAGACTCTGCCTGCTCGTAGCCTTCGCAACGCTGTGCTATCTGAGGTCCCAGTTTCCTTAGCTCGTCAGTATAAACTCCTTGAGCATCCACCTCATGTCTAGCACCAGGCGGGCACAGGGGGCACAGCAGGGAACAAGCAAAGCTCCCTGCTCTCGGGGCACTTAGCACCTACATTCTAATGTATAATACTTGACCTCTTTAAAACCACCAGAGTCACTTGAGGTGCTTCTTGAAAGAAGCTTGGGTTGAGTGTACTTTTTAAAACAACGGTATTTTGGAGCAGAGTCGCTGTCTGAGAAACAGCGAAGTTCAATGTACTGAAGAGGAGAGTGAGAGAGGGCACAAGAGAAGGGAACTCGTAACACTTTTCCAAAAAGGTAGCATAATCTCAGTAGAAGGACAGGTTTGGACGTTATTCCCAAGTGAGGTCCTAAGCCCACCCTGGGCCATCGGAATGACCAGACGGAGAAGGAAGGTGCAGCTGCCACAGGAGTGGGACCGAGGCATGCCCAGCTGGGACACATTTAAGGACTGCCACTGGAGGCGGGATCAGGACAGAGCCAAACTCACGACTGGAGAAGGCATTTCCAAGCAGCTGTAACGAACACTTTAACTATTCGGGGGCGCTGTGGCTACTGAACACAGCATTGGGGCTGGTCAGACCCGCAGCGGCTGAAGTCCGGTCAGTGACAAATGCTAGTGGAAATGATCAGATCCGGGCGCCTTGGCGGAGGGCATTCGCCAAGAAGAGGGAAGGGGATTGTTCGGAATTGCTGCATTTGGATAATCGCTCTTAATTAAAGCCAGAACTAAGCTCCTCCATCAGCAACCTTACCTAGTTCTGGGGGCAGCACGGTCAGGCGGTTCCCCTGAATGTGGAGCTCCTTAAGCTGAGTAAGCTCCCCGATTTCCTTAGGCAGCGAGATCAGGTCGTTATCCCTAAGGCTGAGCTAAATACAAGAAAACAAGGAATTGTCAAAACAATTTCACGCGGATTCCCACAAAAAGGCGCCCACAGAAACCCTTGTCCTCTTTCGTGCCCTCCCTTCTTTGAGGCTCAACCCCTTCAATTTATTTACAAGTGTGTGCAGAAGAACAAGAAACAGGACCGAGAGCAGAGGTTTGTTCCTGCAAAACAAACCCCACTCCTGCTCAAATTGACTTGATTCTACTACAGGGGCTGCAGAAGTGAATTGATTTTCTCAGAATTTAGATAAATTACTTACTATCTGCAACTTCGTGAGCTTCCCAATATCTGGCGGCAGGATTTCAAAATCGTTGTCACTTAGATAGAGTGCACGCAGGGTGGCTGCAAATTAAACAGCAATATATAAACAGGGTGGCATGGAACCCAACCATTTGAGGTCTGATCAATACGAGGGAGTCAGCTTTGATTAATAACCACGGCCTGGTGAAAAGCCTGTGACATACCTAGGTCCCGCAATACTAACAAGCAGGTCAAACTTAGATTTACTGGCTTATGGTGGGGCTGGTGTGCTCAGGAAAACATCTATATCCAAGAGGACTGACACAATTAACAACCTGGGCACCAGCAGTTTGGGGCACGAAGTTCCAATATCCTTTCAGAAAAGACACCTATTTTTCTTCTATTACTTCCGATTCACATTTCTTACTCTGTTTGCATCCAAAGTAAACCAAAGAAAACCACTGTGTCACTTATATCAATACTGAGGGCACAAGGGCTTTTTCATGTAAATAGAATCAAGTTAAAAATAACTCAAAGGATTTCAGGAAACAGAGGGGCCATAATTCACTGTTTCTATAATCAGACTAATTACAGCGTACCTCTGAACAACGGGTGGGTTTGGGGCGATGACTACCTGCACAGTCAAAACTCCACATAGAATTTTTGATTCTCTAAACATTTAACTACTAACAGCCTACGGTTGACCGGAAGCCCTACTGAAAACATAAACAGTCAATTAACACATATTTCATGTAATACGTATTACACACTGTGTTCTTACAATGAAGTAAGCTAGAGAAAAGGACATGTTAAGAAAATAAAATATATTTACTGTATTTATTGAAAACTATCCATGCATAAGTGGACCTGTACGGTGCCAATCTGTGTTGTCCAAGGGTCAACTGTATTATTACTTGCTTCTGAAGCCTTAATGACAAAAATAAATGAAGACAATGGGCCTAAAGTAATAGCATAGAGTTTAAAAACAGAGAAAACCTTAACAGGCAGAGCACCAGTCATCAGAACTTTGTTCACAGTATTGCGCAATGACCACATGGTCCCAAACTACTGAAGGCTAAACTCCTAACTCGACTGAAAAGGAAGCGTATAATCAGATGTGTGCTTTGTTTACAGGTATTCAATTACATTCTAATGTTTTAAAATGCAACAGAACTGTAGGTTAATGTACATGACAAAACACAATTTCCTCCAATGCCCAAGAAAATATTTTAGAGTTGGTTTCAAGTGCTAGAAAAAAATCTGAGAGAGAGGGTATGTATAATGTAAAAACAAAACTTTAGAAGTACAGAAAGTTATAAAATACGGAAAATTCAGTATTTATGGGTGCCACGTATGTCACTGCTTGGAGAAGCAGAACACTAACTGAAGGAAAGCAACTCTCCTAAATATTTCACGAGTTCTTGGAAAGATCAGTTTCTCTTCAGTTTTATGAGCATCTGCAGGAATTTGTTTGCATATGAAAGGATAAAACTTGTTCATCTGTGACTCACAATTTCGGAATGTTCAACTGGATACTACCAACGAAATAGATGACACCAATAAGAGCCCTTTTAAAAAGGCTTTTAAAACAAGAATGCCGGCTGGAAATTTTTAAAATTCTGTTAGTTTATTGATGGATATGTTTATAAATAATTAACTGGAATATCTTTGAACAAAGAGCCTACAAAGACTTAACAGCAATATGGAAGCACACATATATTATATTTTTGCATGCTCTTAAAAAAAAGTGAAATTCTTTAGGTAAATGTGAGATTCAATCTCACTTAGGTACTAAAACTCTATCAAAAAGTGAATATGATGTTATAAAGTCCACTTTAGGGCAAAGGTGACTGATAACTATCTATCAAATATACAGACTGCTGAGCTATAAAGGAATATTCAAAAGGAATCTGTGAAGAAAAAAAAAATACATGTCCAATAATTTCCCTTGGAGTTTGGGCCCTGGCAAATAAATTTCACTTTTAGAACGCCGAGTATCAGTTTAAGGAGATTTATAGAATTCAAAGTTTCTTACTCAGGTAGAAGAAATTTCCAGGAAGAGAATTCTCATTCAAGTTGTTGTAAGTCAGATCAAGGACCTCAAGAGCTGGGAGGGAGCCAAATCCTCGGGGCAGAGTGTTCAGTCTGTTCATGCTGTTGGTGGGAAAAAATCCAAGATGTCACACACAAACGTATGCTTCGACAGAATACCCAGACTGCCTGTGTCACGGGCGTAAGAGCCACATGTGAGAGTCCATAATTCTATAACCACTTTATTTTAACCAGCCTCGTAATTTTAGTCACAGAACCTGCATGTTCATGAAACATTTGAAAATGTCTGAGTTGTCATTTTCTGCAATGGTGACGCTCAATCACTGTTTTACAAAGAAAATTAAATTGTCACAAAATACCTGTCCTTCTAGAGAAAAACTTCTTTATGAATGTAGCGATGATAATGGCTCAAAAGATACAGAGTAAGCTTTGTAGTTTTCGGACTTTTATTTTATTTCACTTATTCCTCCCAATGGGAGGGAAAAAAAAAATCTCTTTTTTGTTGAAGGAGGAGACGTGGGGAGGGGTTGTTTCATGGGGCCAGATTTTTGCCTGATTAGAAACTTCTGGAGATCAGCTGCACAATGTGAATATATTATCACAACTGAATCACACACTTAAAATGTAAGACATTATACTTTACGTTATATGCATTGTATCACAATTTATATATATATATATACACACGTATATATATGTATATATATATATAAATCTGCAATAAAACATATATCTGCGATAAAATATATTATGATCTTTCATTATTTTCTTCGAGACCCTTATTTTTCTTAACACAGTTGCCTCAGCATACTTGGAAGCTGATTTAAACATATTTTAAATCTAATACAGACTGACAAATATTGAAAAGTGGGAGGGACTGTGACAAAACAAATAATTCTAGACATTGATCCTTCTCATATGAGCTGCATCCTGCCCACACCCACCAACCAGGCCTCACGAGAAAGAGCTGGCAGCAGGAGGGGAAGCCAAGAGAAAAGTGATCTCACTTCCAGATGGGCAGAAAAGTCCCAGGTTAACTTTACGGTCAACAATATAACCTCCATGATAACCTGCTGTAATGATAACTGATATATTCTATGAATTCACAATTTGTGAAGCACATTTACATCGAGTATTTCATCTGAATCACTAAAACTACTGAGTAATACAAGCAGGATAGTGCTTATAATTATCTCTGTAATGCTGAGATGAAGAATGGCCAAGAGAGGGTAAGTACCAAGGACTTCTGACTCAAGTGATGAGGGTGACAGGAGTAGGAGAGCACCCGGCCCCTCGCGGAGGCCAAGGCATCACTAATCCCTAGACTCCAATGCGAGGATCCGTGAAGGGAAAATCAGAGATGGTGGGAAAGGCACAGAATACCTTTCTTCAGGGCTTCTTTCTTTAAATATTGCTGAGTTACTAATTCTTGAAAATCACAAATAAAGTTTTTCTCTCCAAATACAAAAGTACACTTTCGAACATGAATGCAGATGAGACTTCTGAGAGGAGAGTCACCTCACTGAAGAGAGAGCTGCCACCTCATCTCCAGCCTAGAGCGAGCCTGAATCTACTCGACTGCACGTCTTCCCTCTCCTTGAGCGATTGATAAGCCAGTGCCCCCGACGCGTTAGGAGCACAGCAGAGTCCCCGTGCAGTTGACAGCAGCAGGTGACAGACGTAGGCCCCCTAACTGACCTGGTGGGCAGGAAGGAGCTGACCTGGAACGCTTGGGAGGGCCCAGCAGCAGTGCGGACTACAGGCCCAGCGACAATGCAAGCGGCTGCGGGGACTCCTGGCTGTCCCTCTGGACACCAGCACACTCACAGTGACCGGAAAGCCTCTCTCTCAGCAGGACGATGGGTGGCTTGTGCTGGCTTCCCCCACTGTGGGCACGAACACCTACCTGCGCCAATGTGGGTGGGACGCATGTCTTCAGGACCACCTCTGGGAGCGCGGACACGCCAGGTGTCCGTGAGGGATCACGGCAGGGATAGTAGATGAACAGATAGGTCTAGGTTCAAAGTCAGCTCCAGCACTTGCTACCCAGGTGACCTTGGGGAAGTTAGCCTCTCTGAGGCTCAATTTCCTCAACTGTAAAAATAAGGCTAGTGAACCTTCCTGGCAGGGTCACCAGGAGAATGACAGATAAAACATGTGAAGCACCTAACACGATTTGTGGCTCACAAGTGGGTTCTCAAGAAATGACTACTATAAATACATTATTCTTGAGAGAAATTCTGACTCCTCCCCATAGAGGCTCCTCACCTTAGCAGACCTCTGTGGATGCCTCAACTATGGAGTGTGGGTTTTCTATTTGCACCACACCAGCCCACCCTCGAGTCGCTCCAGGTGTTTAAAGATAATGCTGCCGGTGGCTCTACCATGCCAAATGGCGTAAGTTCTTTTGTTTGCATGGGACGCCTTCCAAATGCGTACTGGAAGTGGAAAACCGCCTGCGTGTGACGGAGAAGCCTACAAAACCAGATAGTCAAAGGCTGTTCCGCATCTTTTTCTCTTCTCTCCCTCAAAAGCCACAGGAAGGCCCACACTGGGGCTTCCCTTCTGGAACGCGTGGAGTCCTCTTGGGCTCCTCCTGCTTCGACAAAACCCCTTGGCTAAAGGCAAGACTTTTTCTCACCTCCACAGTGACCTGCACACAAACTTAGCCAAAAAAAAAAAGAAAATCAATGAACACTTAGCACTGTGCATAGTGAAAACTTCTAACGGTCCACGAGATGAGCTCCAGCATCTCGCTAGGTCGAAAATTATTCCAGGACAGGTGGTCACGGTTCTCTCACGGTGAGATTATTCCTGAAATAATTACCAACCTGCTGTGGCTTTACATTTTTGGGGGGCAGGTTGGGGTGGGAATAACTCTCTAAAATGAGCCATACTTAAAGAGAATTAAGAACATAATTCAACTTCTCTTTACTTAAGATGACTTAAAAATCTTCTTGGGTCTTGTGATCATCAAAATAAACAGCAAATACTATTTAAAACTTTAAAAGCAACTTCTGGTCGAGCATGCCATTCGGATTATGCACACACACAGCCTAACTGCTCTGCTGTAGGGTTTCCTCTGTGTATATTTTTATTCTGGCTGCTTATTCTAAAGAGTGTGTTCTCCATAACTTGCTCTAAACAGGACTGTGCAGGCAGGATCCTATATGCCACTGAGGACGTATCCTTTCTTGAAACCCATCTTAATCCCTTTCCCAGAGGACAAAGAATTTTGTTCAAACTTTGACAACACCACCTATGTAGCCACATGACTAAATACAGAAAACCTGACATAATCAATAAAGCGCCGAGAGCCGAAAACATGCCAACAGCCACAGACAGCCCAAGAGAACAAAGAGGTGACCAAGACGTGTTTAATAAAATAGGAAACTGTACAACTCTGTCACAGGGCACCTCGAACCTGCTGGCCCAAACCTGCGCTCACGATCCTCCCACACCAGTGTCCGCCAATACTTCTCTCTCAGCTGCTCACAGCAGACATCTGGGTGTCATCCCATCGCGTCCATCACTGCCCCATCAGATTTGCCTTCTCTGTATTTTTCACATACTGTCCCTCCCCTGCCTCCACGGTCACTGCCCAAGCTCACCAGGAGGCTAATGCGCAGCATTTTTACAGGGCTCCAGGCGTCCAGTGGTTCCTGCCTCCAGCCTCTCCTCCACACGACCATTCACACGAAAATCTGACCTCATCTCACACCCGCCGCTCCGCTGTGCAGACTCCGCAGCGGTCGGCAGGGCAGGTCAGCGGGGTAAATCAGAGCTCCCTTACGTGCACGAGGCGCTTCCTTAGCACGTCCGCTCCTTGCCCTTATGGGGGTGATTTGTTTGTTTACGGTCTGTTCACCCAACGGTGATGTTTGCTCCATAAGGGCTGGATGGCCACCACCTACAAGACAGCCCGGTACACAGCGGGGGCTCAGAGCCCACTCGGCAAATGAAGAGCAGACAGGCACGCCTCCCTTCTCACCTCTTACCTCGTGGCTCCCTACCATGCACGCCACACCCAGCGACACCAAACCACGTGCCATTCCCGGAAGGTGCGGTGCTGAGCTTCTAAGCGCATCATTCTCGCACCTGACATGTCTTCCCTCAGCTCGGAGTCTGACAGACTCCCTCCTGTGCGCTGCGTCTCGGCACAAATGCTACCCCCGTGGGAACACTTCCCAACGCTAACCTATAGACGAACGTGGCCCTGGCCCCTCCCTTCCACTGCCCTGCTGCCCTTCGAGAACCTCCCACACGCGTGGCCCGGCTGTACCCTGTCACTGCTCATGACAGCCCGCCCTGCCCCATTAGTAAGGCCAGGGACAGTGATTGTCACCAATGACCCCCAGGCGAGGTTCCTGACACAGAACAGGCACTGACACGGTCACGAAATAAATGAATTAATAAAACAATGATGATGATAATAACAGCTAACACCTACTGCTTACTACATGCCAGGGACTGTTATTCGCACCTTATATGTAAATTACAACTTATTTAATAAATGAAATTAACACTAAGAATAAATCTGATTTTCCATATCCAGTATAAGTATCTAGTTATAGCTTCTTTCTTACATGCAAATTAAATGTTAGGACTTAATAATTTTCAAAACAAAGATATAAATATAAGATCTTTTCTGATTTGCCAGATGTGCATACAGTCTCCATATTTGTAGGGGGAAAAAGCCATCTGATCCAAAGTCGTATTTCCCCTCCTTTAAACACTACTTCCCCTCAGACGTTAGGAAAAAGAACGCTTGTGGAGGTTACAAAGGCTGCCTCTGCAGCAGCGTGAACGTCAAAACAAGAGTGTCTCACCAAACTCCCCGTGGAGAGACTGAACCAAACTAAAACTCATTCCATGAATTAAATTTTTTCCCCATGACTGCTTCATATTAAATTGATAAATACCTGGCCAGCTTCTATTACCACTCCATGTAAATCACTAACTAGAGCTTCTGATGGCTATAATTTCATGAATATATTACTTCGCACATGGATGGAGCACGAGCAGGCAGTCTCTTCTAACGGCTACAACGACGAAGCTGGGTGGCGTCTCTGGTGTCTGGATGGAGAGCGCACAGACTCCGAATAAAGGGTTTTCTGCCGAGCTCGGCCACTGACCTCAGGGGCAGTCAGGAGCAAGTCACTTAACCTCTCTGACAGTTTGGCTTCCTCTCCAGGAAACAAAAGCAGCGACATCCGCCCATCCGCCCGCCCTCGTAATGGCTGAGAGGGTCAAGTTCTGGTGTGAGGGCTCTGAAAACTAGAAAGCAGCACTGGCCTATGAGGTAGCATTATTATCCACTGATACCCGCTTGTGCGACCTCAACTGAATCAAAACACCTCTCTTCACCTCTGTATAAAGACAGGCCTAGGATAAGAACCTCTCGACTATGTAAAAGAATTCTAAGAATCGATGAAGCCGTGTTGGGAAATGTAACCTCCCCTGAATTCACAGAAGGAAGGTGCTTTGTCAAGGACCCCTACTTAACATAGAGAAAAATCCACATTACAACTTGTCGGAACAGTTGTCACTACGCACATGAGTCCCTTCTCCATCAACATAACTGAAATAAAATTTTAGTGGAAACATAATACAGTAAAAAATAATCCATTATTATGCCAACCATTAGCTTCTCGATTAGCTCTCAAATTGGTACGCATTCACGTAGGCCATGGAAAGGATGTATTTGAAACAGAAAACGAAACCGTAGAAGTTAAAAACCAGCCTCTTGTCTGCCAGGGTATCAGGGGCGCCCCCGCCCTGCCCCCGCTCCCTCCACGCTCGTCCCCTCTCCTTTCCCAGATACTCACCCCAGGTTCAGGTGCTTGAGTTTCTGAAGGCTGCTGATCTGCGTGGGCAGCTCCTCGATCTGGTTGTTAAAAAAGTTGAGCACTTCCAGGTTCTTCAGCTCCGCGACGTTCGGTGGCACGGCTACGGACACAGAGACGAGAGTGTGAACACAGGACGCGCGCCCCTCACGGGCAACGCCCGCGACAAACACACTGGCTGCTTCTTTCCCACGAAGGAGAGGCGCAGCTTCTGCAAGGCCACCTAAGTCACGCACGCTTGTTCTCTGTAGGCTTTTCTCGGGTCGTCACTCACCACTGAGCAGAAATGGGCAATGTTTCTTCAGAAGGCAAGAGAGAGTTTCTGTGCCATTAGCAGCCTGTAAGTGAATACTGCAAAGCATACGTACTTTTATAACTGTCACATCATGCCTAATACATGCAACTGTCTCCTTCCGTTTTGTGCCCTTCCAGGTCCACCAACGCAAAGAGGGGGAACTGCGGACCCCTTCCTGAGTGATACATTCATCGAGCTATTTCAACCATCTGCTATCTGAAGAGCTATTCTAAATTACATAGCACCAAACCACAGCAATGTATGTTCAGCCTTAACGGATGCAATGGTCAACCTACCTGGTTTCTGATTTTGACTGCCGGCCTTTGCAGCTTGATCAACACACACACACACATACACACACACGTCATATCAGATTAGCAACAGATCAATGCACTGTTGTTTCCTAAAAATATTTTACAGAAGAACATGACATGAATACCAGTAGGCAGACCAAAGGTTAACATAAACCACTGGGGGCATGAAACAGTCTTCCTTCCCTACTCGCATATACCAACATTGAAGCCAAAGGCATCTTTACCTCAGAAGCACTCTCCATCGGGAGCAGAAATGCTTTCTATAGACGGTGGTTCACCCATCTCATTTGCTGACTTAGTCTTTCTACCAGCATCTGTTGTTGGCTATGAGCTGGTCCATGTAAATGCCAACACCAAGACTGTCCAAGTCACTGAAGCCACTAACATGGCTTTGTCTCATACCTGTACATATACTTACGGTCCAACCGGTTCCTCTAGGGGATGCTCCAGAAAGATGACAAAACCTGAGAGCACCTCTGCTTACAGCCACGACAAAGGTGTGTGTAAACTCCAAACGGATATCTAAATATTTAAGGAGAGAGCCATTCCCAAAACTCCAGTGTGTAACTACGGGGGAGTAAGTAATGAGGACAGGCACACTGCTCCTCGCAGTTCTGAGTCATCATTTTCAGCTTTATAAAACACCTAAGGTACTGATGACCTGATTTCTTTTAGAGGGGAAGAGGGCCTGGTAAGAAGGAAAACATTTTTATTGGAGGAAGGGATTGCGAAAAATACCAATCATTCCAAACGCAGGTCCTTGGGACAAAGCAGCAATCCAGATGGAAAATGAGCGAGGCAGGGATTCGTTACTGAAGTGCCTGGTGGTGGAGATGGAGACGAAAGGACAGATCTTAATGGGATAATGGGGGCCGTAGGACTTACTTCCAGAAACCACACTCTTACACATCCATATGAAAGCACATGAGCCCTGCCTGTACAACTGGGCTGAGAAAGCACATTTCAGATGTGTAGTCAATAACACACTCTTATGTAAATGAATGGTATTCACTTTGTGTAAATGATCATAATGAGCATAAAGAAAATCAGGCTGTGCCTGCCACATCACCAGGTGTTGACGTACCTGTTCTCAACCTGGACCACGGAGAGTGTGAGTGCCACAGATGACAACAGCACTGCTCAGAGACCCACCCCTTCTCCCTGATCACCCTCCAGCTACCAGAAAGTTTCTCTCCCTGCAGTCATCTGATTAGTTTGAAGAGCAATAAAGAAAGTTACTGCAACCAGGAGAAAATGATGATCTCAATTTAACCAC
The DNA here is from genome assembly GCA_004027375.1 of Macroglossus sobrinus. NCBI lineage: Eukaryota > Metazoa > Chordata > Mammalia > Chiroptera > Pteropodidae > Macroglossus > Macroglossus sobrinus. The sequence continues at coordinate 344,452 of PVKZ01001073.1, read as the reverse complement.
AAACCAAGAATAATGCAGCCAGAATTACTGCTGCCTTCCCAAACTTACTCTGCCAATGCAATTAAATGCTGGTCTGAAGGTATCGCCTTTTTGACAGGATGAGAGATTATTTCACTCTCCCTGCTAAATCAGTCCAATTTAAAACCACAAATTATGCGTAATGTGATTTAGGGCTTTGTTTTGTGGACACAAACAATAACCCCGCATTCAATTTGCTGAACCTCTCCCAGCCTTTTGGTGCACATGTGAATTTTGAGTTTAAGACTGCACTTGAGCTAGAGGGGGAAAAAATTACACAGCTAATATTCTCCCTAAACTATGGAATTCCCCCCCCACCCCCAGCTCTAGTAAAAAGCAAAAGAAACTAACATTCAGACCTGTCTGGATGGGGTAGCATTCGCTCTTTCAACCGATATTTAAAAAGTGCTTACTACATACACAGCACCCCACTTCTGGCACCTAGCATTCTCATGACTTTGGGGATAAAGTAAGAGAGGCAAACTTTTTAATCAAAGTAAGTTACAAAAGAAGAGGCAGCAGAATCGATAAATGGAAACTGGTTTAGTGCTTGGAAAGCAAACTAATCCCAACAGAATGGTCCATAAACAATAGTAGCTAGCAATATGAGATGTGCAATAACTAAACCATATATATACATGACAGGGATAATATATGAAAAGCTATCATGAAAAAGTGACAGCAATATGTCAGAATATTCTGGTAGAATTTTTCAAGGTATCTATGTGACACATTAGAAAGAAGCATTTTAAAATATAACATGGGGCATCAAGATGTTTCTTATTATGTATGTATTTAAAATGTTCTTTTTTTCATCTGTCTGTCCAGATTCTAACCATGACCCCAGTAATACATACACGACCTACACACAACAAGGAGCTTAGCACACAAAAGAAATGGAGGACAGTGTGATAGAGGGACACAGGAGTCCTGGCCTGGTCATCTTGAGCTGGCTTTGGCCTCCCCTGACCAGCCCTTAAACCCTGTGTGTCCTTACTCAACTCACAACCTCTCTGGGTCTCTGCTCCCCACAACCCCCACTAAAATGAGAAGGCTGAATTATGACCATTTCTAAATTCTCTTCTGCCTGGCTTTGACATTCTGTGATTCTAAGAAGAGCTGGATTATGAAAATCAATGATATGGATTTAAATAATGCAACAAACGGGGCCCTCATTAGAAAGCTCAGTCATGTAGAACTTTGCTCATGACAGAGAATTTAGTATCATTTTCTAACTAGCAATGACGGCTGCTTTAATTTTGAGACTTCAGTTGCTAGATTTGGGAGCAAGGTCCCTAACTACCTACTCTCAGGTGTTTCTGGCTCCTAAATGCCACATTCTGCTCTGGTCACAGGATCGGGTGACTGCTGGGGATATTCTCAGGCCAAAGCTCCCACTATGTTTTTAAAAAGGTGACAAAGATGCAGTCAAGTCACCCCAAAAACTATGCCCAGAGACTAGTCTCAGAGCATCTGCTGACAATCTAAAAAGTCGAATGCTATTTTAGAGTTTCATATTTCTGAGAGCCGTTTGCTGATTCAGACTCAGCAATCAGCCCCTGGTTTCTGGATGGTTCCACAACAAGAAGCCCAAAGTTCTTAGGGAGCTCAGAAGTGGGAGCTTCCTAAGAGAAGTGGTTCCAAGGGGAACCACCTAATCTGCTGCAGTAAGGTCTCTTTAAAAAGCTCCAAATGGCAGGAGGCCTCAGAAAGCCCTGATTGGATGCCCTGGATAGGACCAGACCTTCAACTCTAAGAAATCGCTGACCCCGCTCCACTCCTAATAGGCTGACTTCTTCCAGAAGGACAGGTCTCTGTCCCATCAGTCACGGCTACCAGCAGGCGCGGCACAGCTGAGGTGTATTTACAAGGTCAATGTCACGCTCAAGCACATGCTCCCCCACTAACTGGCAACGGCTAGTCGCCTCCCCCAACAGAAGAACCTCAATAAACTATAGTTGTAGCACATTGTTCTGGGATATAAAATTAATTCCATAACCTGTAGCTTCTTTTGAAAAGCCTTTTAGGAGTTTGTCTACACAGTAATGAAGAGCAGGTTCCGCTCTGGGGCTGCGCTGTCCAACACGCAGCCACTGGTTACCTGCGGGATATAAGTTTAAATCTAGACTGGGATTGTAAACTGGTACAGCAGGTCCTCAAAGTATTAAAAAGAGAACTACCGTACAATCCAGGAAATCCACTTCTGCGTATTTATCCAAACAGCCTAAGTGTCCATGGACAGATGGATCAAAAAAAAAAAAAATGTGATGATATATATGACAAAAAAGAAAAAGAATAAGTAAATTTAGATTAGTTTAAATTAAATAATATTAATAATTCTGATGCCACATTTCAAGAGCTTGACAGCTACATGTGACTAGTGGCGACTGTACTGGGCAGCATGGATATGACACACGCCATCATGCAGAAAGCTCCACCAGACAGTGCTGCTCTAAGGCAGTGGACATCAGTCTGTGGCCATGCCACCCTGAACACGCCCGATCCTGTCTGATCTCGGAAGCTAAGCAGGACCGGGCCTGGTTAGTACCTGGATGGGAGACCACCTAGGAAGACCAGGTGCTGTAGGCATAAAAAAAAAATTTAAGTGAATCAATTAATTAATTAATTAAAGCAGTGTACATGAGAACATCAGAGGGCTTGTTAAAACCCTGAATAGGCACGGGGTTTGGGGCGAACTACAGAGCTTATGATTCGGCAGGTTTGGGATGAGGCCTGAGAATATGCATTTCCAACAAGTCCCCAGGGGACACTGAGGCTGTTGGTCTGGGGACCATGTTTTGGTTCAGAAAACTTTTAACTCATTGGTGACATCAAAATCGTGAATTCAATACACACATCTTTTACTGCATAAAATAAGGCTGAATAGGGTTATAATAATCAATCTTATCAAAACTAAGACTCCTCCGTCACCCTGATGTGCTACTACTGAACCTGGAGGTGGATGAAAGTGAAAGAAACAAACAAAAACACATCCTAGGTGGCCCATGCACCCACCCGGGGGCCATACTTAAATCACTTCCGGTGGACTTCCGCTTTCCACACAGATCGTTACGGGGAATCGGTATGGACCACATTCAAGGTGAAAGAAAAAAGCACCGACTCCCTGGACCATCGAATTAAGGCCGTCAGCAGCAACTTCGACATGCCCCACGGTGGTCACATGGAGAGATGCCACTCGCTGTACTACCGGCCTTCGAAACACAGAGGCCTGAACGGAAAATGCTGGGGGGGCAGCGACAGCAGAAAGCCCAGCTGGGTGCAGCGGATCTGGGGGCTTTTGGAGCAAAAGCATCTTGTGGCCCCTGAGGCAAAGTAACAAAACTGTGAAGAGTGACAGGCTCGGGAAAGCAGCAGGCACCACGCAAAACATAAGGACGGGCGCTCGCCGGCGTGTAGCCCACGGCAGGGCCGGTGGGGCAGGCATGGTCTCCGGAGCCATATGGTCAGCACCGGCAGCCGGGGCCTCCTCAGCTACAGAAGGGTGGAAACAGACCAGGCACCAGGTTACCACCCACGGCCGCCGAAAAGCCAGAAGCTGCTCAGAACACATGGAGGCTTTCATCGTAAGCACGGGCACTGAAATCCGGAGGTGAACTCCAACCACCACCTCCAGCAAACTTCTGAGTAGTCAGAAGTCTGCTCTGCCCAACTATTTCTGCAGAAGCACCCAGACTGTTTTTAGCTCTGCTGATTCCTGCAAAGGAGAGGTGCTGGGCTGGAGCACGAAAACCAGGGCACCCTGCCCACACGCCTCTTTGAAAACCAAATGCACGGTTCAGCCACTGCCTCCTGTACAAGAAATCAAGGATGGACTTCGAACCACCCAAAGTGCAGGAAGGGGGAACATACGGGAACTAAGCACTGAGAGGAGTACACAACCCAAGCGTGGGCTTGCTCCCTGCACTGCAGTGGGTAAAACACTGCCATCTTGTGCCCATTTCCAGGGACACTGAAGAACCACAGACCCATGGGCCGAACAAGGCCTAAAGATACCAAGAGATAAGGCAAAGCAAAATACAGCAAACAGCACCGTTGCCCCAAATCTGACATACTTATTAAAAATAGATTTTTTTCTGTTGCCACATAACAACAAAAAAAAATGTCCAGTCAGATTTTTTACATGCTTCCGCTGCTTTAAAAACAATTATTTAAAATACTTAAAAATTTTTCTTTAACTTATAGAACATTTCATCCTCAAACTGTAGAATACACTTCTTTTTAACAGAGAAGGATAAAATAAGAGAGGGATGGTAGAGGAAATCAAAATGAAGCCAGTTATGTAGACTCCTAAGTTATATCACTACAACAAAACTAGTAGAAAAATTACAACAAAAAAAAAAACCCATGCAAATACATGAAAATGAGTTGGATTATTAATTATACATATTATAATAAACTGGAGGGAGAAAGGCCATTTAAGAGGAAATGATGAAAGCAAACACTGCTTTGCCCCAATATCTGATGAATACGATACTGGCTAACAATCATGCGCCTTTGTCCCGAATGAGGCAAGGTGAAAAGAAGCCAAATTAACAGAAGCTATATGAAATGTGACTTGGGACATTGTTGGCCAGAGTGAAAGGACAGTCCCTTTAATCCTTTGATATAATAGCTGGAAGACACCACAGCACAGAGGTGATGTCTAGACTAATTATATGGATGCCAGTTCTTTCAGCCAATTAGGGATCACAGTTGTGAAAGTCATTTTAATGATTACATGTAAAGACGACTCTCTTCACTCTCACATACAAATAATCATGCTCTTCAGAATTTTATATGCAAAAAAAAATTCAATTGTACTTAGTGATTAATAACTTCTGTTTTCTGACCAAAAAAAAAAAAACATGGTAAATAATAAACTGATTATATCTTCGCATAAGAATTTGAAGTTCAAAAGTACACCAATGATAACTAACTGCAGATTTTTATGGGATTTCCCCGAAAGCAGCTATTAAAACAATGAATTGCAGTAGGTTATGGGTTATTTAAAAATATAAAGTTTATGAAACAGTAAAGAAAATTCTCATTTCAAAGGATCTGCATGGTCCTCAAGGTAAAAGCAAGACAGCAAAATATCTAAATTATCCATCCAATAAGGGTCAGCACCCTCCAAGTAGTATTAGCTTTGTTAATAACAATTGTCACGCTTTCAGTTAATCAACAGTATGTCTGAGCATCCACACCTACAAGTATGTCCTTATTATATCCCACTATGGGCCTTCCTAAGATTCTGCAGCTTAAGTAATTTTAACCAAAAAGATCCCTGGCTTAATTTACTGAGGAAAAAAAAAAAAAAGAAGTCCTACTCTTTCAGCAACAATGAGAATAATCGATTATACAAAAATTAGGGGGGAAAGTTACAAGCGAGCAGTAGGCAGATTTTATAGCATAAAGTCAAACATGCCAAAATATATGTCCCTGAGCTATAAAAAGTGTGCACACGGAGCCAAACAAATCTCCTGAAAAGCTGGATTTCTGCTCTCCCGAGGATGCAAAAATTAGTTAATGTCCGACTCTCGTATGAACTTCCCAGAGAGAACTAGGGAATGGTCCACACAAACCCCAGGAAGACTCCTGAACCCTGACTTCATTTAGGAACAATCCTTCAAAATGACACTCCAGGGCTGAGGACCTGGACTGCCAGCAGGTGAAACGTCCATAAACTGCTCTAATTCAGAAGCAGCACTAGGAGGAAAAGCAATGGCGTCCAATGGCCTGGGAGGAAGTGACATCTAGTGAAGGGGAAGAAATGGCCAGAGGCTCCCTTAGAAACAATGCCTAAGAAGCTCTGAAACGTGGGAAAGATCGAGCAGGAAAAGGACAATGTGGAAAACCGCACTCGACCAAAGGGAAATGCAAGTTCAGGGTCATAAAAAGAGTTGTCTAGGCTCTTAAATAAATATCATTATAATACAGTATTTTACATACAACTCGATCCTCAATTATTAACATAGAGAGACAGCTGACAATTCTCTTTCTCGCTCTCTCTCTCTCTCTCTCTCTCTCTCTCTCTCTCTCACACACACACACACACGCACACACACACACGCGCGCGCACTCTGCCAATAGTTCACCTCTTCTTTCACAGTTAAGAACGATTTCAGCAAGAGGCCACGCTGGGTTGCTTCACTTCCTTCCTGACCTTATGTTTTGATGCTGAGGAGGGCGGTAATTACGAGAGTTCCAAAGATTGGGCGGTGGGGGGGTTGCCTAGTGCTAGGAAAATCCACACAGTAGCTTTGTTCACCGCCCTCTACTGAGGGCTATTCCTTTGAGCTATAGGACTTCTCCTGGCTCTCCTACTCTAACAAGGAAAGATCCAGGGCCCCTGCTTCCTTAGCGAGCTCGTCGTGCCTCGTGGGCCGTGTGAACTGCACACGCGCGTCACTGGCACAGGCGGCAGGGGAGTGGCCACAGAGCCCCCCCCCCCCACCAGCCAGTCTCCCCATTTAACCACATTAAGCCCTTTGCTTCCATCAGCTACGGGTGGGCTGTGTCACTAGTTCTTCTCGCCCCTTCCCTGCACACTGAAGTCATGGTTGATGTGGAGTGTGGTCCTTCAGACTCTATAAGCTGGTGGGGGGACTTCTGATCAGAGGATAATCAGGTGATGAGAACAGAGAATATACAGGCAGGAAAAACAGGCTAAAGGAACAGCAAAAAACTAAAAGGGGTTCGCTGAAAACAGCTGACGAGGAGCTCCATGAGCGTTAACGAGCATTCAGTCATATCACAGTGGTGCTTTCTCCTATTAAGCTGATCGACAAGGAGAAAGAAGAATTGAAATGGGAAAAGCGCTCTCAAGGTTTCACTGGAGTTAAAAAAAAATTACATATACATATGCATTCCACCCAAGGTTGCAAATTCTTAAATGCTTATTTAAATTAAAATTTTTCATTTAAGCAGATAAATTAAGTGGAGCTTATGAACATTTAAAATATATATATATCAAGGACGAGTTTCACACTGCATTAAATATCATTTTTTAAAAGTTTTGTACAAATTTCCAAGAACAATCTCCTTTAAGAAATAACACTGGTGTAGCCACACGGCCAATATGCTCATGTTATCACCCCCTATTCTAGGGTTTCTAAATCTGGGCTACATGCAACCCTGAACAATTCATGGATACTTTCAACAGGACCCACAAACTTGTTGAAATTATAACTGTTATGCACACTTTCACAGAGATCGTGGACAAAGCTTTCATCCTATTTTTTAAAAAGGTCAGTGAGTTATAAAAGGCAAAACAAACAAAAAACCCTGCTCTAAAAGGATGTACGTACCCAAGTATTGCACCTCTTATAATATCCTCTCCCGTACTCCTCTGCACTCCACACTTGTCCGCACACACATCATCAAGGAGAGAGAGTCAATAAATGATTTAGATATAAATTTTTGCTATGAAGTCAACTCTGTTTGAGAGTTCTATTATAAATAGTAATAAAAACTAAAAGAAATCCTTTCCAAGATCAGCGCCCCCAAATGAGCCTGTTATGATCTGGAAGGAAAGCGGTTCGACCTGCCTCCACATCTTCTCCACAGCCCGCCACCATTCTGAAATTCTCGTGTCTGAAGTCTCCCATTTGCAAATACACTGTGGAGGAATGACTATGCCACACTTAGCTGGCTTCCTCTTGGCACAGAGCAGGACTCCGAGAAAAGGGACTCTAGGAAAGGTCCACTGTGGTTGGGGGGAGGTGGGGAGCTGGCAAGAAAGGGATCGGGGACCACAGTCTCTAAGCTGAGGACACAGTGCCATCAGGAACCACTTTCTTTCTCCAACTTCTCCCGCTGACCTTGGATCACGGTGGTTCCAGATTAGGGGCCAAAGGGCTTCTTTATCTCGCATGCTTGCTTACTAAAACCAAAAATAACAACAAACTCCCAAGTCAGGCAATTTTTTTATGGTAGCCTAACAACTGGTACTACCTGACAGGCATTATTTAATTCATATATGTGAGACTCAAAAATGCTAGGTATATATTTTTTTCAAATCCAACCTTTCAAATGATGGCATGGCAGCAAACTGATAAATGTGCACTAATTAAAAAAAAATAAGCTATTGATCACAGCCTCTGTATTATAAATACATTTACACTTTGTTAAAATGCAAACAGCAAGTTGTTTTGACATTGTCACAAGATAAATTCATGACACAGAGATAATTTATTTTGCATATTCCCCCTCATAGTTTAATTTCATACAAGCCATCCACAAGAACTTTTGCATCAGGCATGACAAATAATCTAGGGAAAAGGAAATAACTAGAGACTTCACAACAAGAAGGAACTGGAAGACTAGTGAAGGTCATTCTTATGAGATGGGATAGTTAAGTTTTCTCATTCATCTCAACAATCTATTATGTCTGTAGGAAAGCATTTCAGTTTATTACACTTTTTAAAAACCGCTTAATTTTCCTCATTATAATGGGATCTGCATATTTGGGGAATGCATTATTTTTCTGTGGAACATGGTGCTAAACTCATTTATAATAACACTTATGGCAGATATCTTATCAATACATACATCTGAAAAAAATTTTAAAACATCATGTTAACGCCTGTGTATTTAGAAAATTATCTTTGATAAAGAGATTACTGATCTAAAAAAAATCTAACATTTCTTTTTCACTATAATTTGAAATTCACACATAAGCTACAAGTAACAGGAAATAGTCTTTTTAAAAACATACACGCATACACACATTTTGCCATAAAAATAAGGTTTACTGCGTGCCTAACCATTTCTGATACATTAAAGGACAAGATATGGTCACATTAAGGCCTGAAACTGCAGGCAAAACTGCTAATACTTCAAGAAAAGGTTTTACATGGCAGCTTAAAGTTCATAGTATAAAAACTAAACAATTACAATCTGAGACTCACTTAAAAAGGTTTCCATAGTTGGCTGCTCAGTGTTTGCACAAAACAAAAAGATACTCTTTGTATTTCTTGCACAAAATGATGAGTACTTAATCTTAAATATGTGTGGGTCACAAAATAAAAAATACTGTCATATTCAAGGTGCTAGCATAAAACTTGTATATGGGTTTTGCTGTAAGAATAAAATTATTTTTTAAATTTAAGAAAAGCTTCACATTTAAAATGCCCTGAGACTTTTATTACCAATGTATAATGTAATTCATTTCACAATGCATAGTATTCTTCCCTACACAATGACATTTGGTAGAAGAATCAATACGAATATGCACAAAATGCACACTTTCCTGAGTTTTACAGTTATTTCTGAATTAGAATCTGATTATATCCATCCATACATACATACATTAAAATTTCTGCCAAAGTGAAAGAAAATCTTATGTTTACTTAACACAAAATACTACAGAAGTCAATAAAATTCTTCCAGTTTAACAATACGGGAAGGAAAGTTTCTAACTTTTAGCCATAATAAACATGAAAAAATGATATGTGAAAGTAAATGCATAATTTTAGGAGCAAACCAATAACATATCTCCTTATAGAAGAATCTACCTTAATTATGGTAAAAGTAAACTATGTAAATGGCAAGAGCAACATGCCCTGTTGGACAGAGCCGAAGAGCTTGCAAAAACTTTCATCTGATCACACAAATTTGGTTTCCCATCTTCTGGCACAAGACCCAGGGAAACAAATACCTATCTCAACAGTGACCTCTAGTGGACAAGTCTTAAAATGACTGTCTGAAAAAGAAATTCTGCTTTTAAAACAAAAGTAGAAAAACCTTTACAAAACGAACATTTGCCAAGAGCACAAGAAGCAAGGATTATATCAAAGAGCAGACTGACAAGGACTCAGTTAGCAATGATGCATGAGAGGAGGCGGTCACAGGGGGCGGAGCAGGGGACAGAGACAGGAAGCCAGCCCTTGGGATAACTGCTAAGTCCCCTTCCTCATAAACACAGAGCAAGCATCTCAGCGTGCCAGGGGGACTTAGCACAACTCGTCACCTACCAACCCATTAATCCACCCGTATTAACTGAGTGACTACTTCATGTTCACCATACTTTGAGCATTTCTGCGGGGTTAGGATACAAAATAGCAACAGACAGGGCTCCATGCCTCAAGATGCATAAAATACAGTTAAATGTATGAAGAAATTAGTAAATAATTTGAGATCTTAAATATACGAAACTAATTTTAAGTGAAAGAGTAACGGGTCCAGAAGCCATAAGACTCAGAGTGGTAAAAAGAGGCTTAACGGGGAAGTAACACTCGGCTGAGCCCAGGAGGTCGCTGGATGGAAGCACCTGTGACTGGTCATGGCCCCAGCCTCCCCTACCTGCAATTCTTAGGGGCACCTGGGAGTGCCATCCACTCATCACTCAGCTCTGAAAGGGCCCCGTGAATACAAAGATGATAAGACACCAACTCCCGGGCACTAGGTGATGTTTCCTCAGTGCTCCTACAGTCCAGCACGGTGGGCGTGAACCCATGAGACAGGAGTCTGTGGTGGCCACGTCTCCTCAAGTCCCTACACTGGGTAGTCCTGAAGAGACCCTCCAGCTCCTACACGGGCCACTTCGCCTCAGGCCAGCTCTTCCTCTCAGGCCCTCCCGCCATCGACGGCTTCCTCCAGCAGCTGGCCCATGTAATTACTGGGAGGCCGCTGTGCGCTCAGCAACAGGCATGAAAGAATAGGTCACGGTCGCTGCTTTCGAGAACGCCTAAGATCTACTGGGAGAGAGAAGAACCGCGAAGCAGCGGCAGGATGAGGAAGTGCCACTGTTTCCAAGGTTTCCGGCAGGGCATTGGGGAGCCTCTGGGGCAGGACAGGGGCGAGGCCACAGCAGAGTAGGAGGGGCCAGGGGGCCTGGACCAGAGCGGGGCAGGCACAGGGAGAGGTGATGCGGCCCATGGGGAGGACAGGCTGGCGTATAGGCGGTGGGGCTGGGGCAGGGCGGGTTCAGAGAAGCACAGGCAAAGGGCGCCCCTCCCTCAGATGTGTGCGGTACCGCGGGGCAAGTGCTGCTTCCCACCAGCTGGCCTGGTGGCAGAACCTCTGGTTACCCACTGGGCCAGAAAGAACCTCTGCTGGGTTCCCAGATCGAACCTGCCCAGTTGCAGTAAAAGGCAGAAGGGGAGGCTCCACCTGCTACTGGGCCTCCTGCCTCCTTACACGTGTCCTGGAAACGTGCAGATCGGGGGAAGTGGCTGCGGGCGGAACCATTTGCCACTGACTTGTCGATTTCCTAAACCCATCCTCACGGCCGGACCCCGAGGTTTAAATTGCAACAGTGTCACTGTAACGGTGACGAACCACTAACAAAGAGCGGCTTGACAGTGCTGATATATATACATATATATATATATATATATATATATATATATATATATATATATATATATATATAAACTGTGTAACCTAGGTAACTTCATTTCTGCTCACAAATTTTTGGAGTTTATGGATCATCAGCCCACTTTCAGCCTCCCTGTGGCCACTTGCATACTGCGTTGAGAGGACCTGTCCATGTCAAAACTACCAACAGGGGAAGAAAATCACCCGGTGCCATACTGTGCCAGTGTCCCTGCAGACAGGGACTCAGGTGTGTGGAGTCAGATGGTGTCCCCAGATCGAGGTCCCACTTTGAGTAAAGCCAGTCATTCATTCCATAAGTCCACAAGTGGAAATGTCAGAGCATAGTGTAACTGGCAAGTTGAGAGAAAAACACAAATATTTTGCAAGATAAAAGCAATGCTGAGGCGTTTATTTATTTTTTTTTTGAGTCCCTGTGGTTTTAATGCAGCACTGTCAGCCAGTCCCTATTAAAAACCACAGAAAGTGAAAGACACTGATTACAATAAAAAGTGACAGCAGGGTGTTCTTAGCCACTTACATGTAATGCATATTTATATTGCCATCAAATGGACATATTTACTACAAACACTTGAAAACCCATAGCAAAGTCATTCATTTAAATGCCAGAAAAATAGTAAAAGATGCTAATTTGACCTTAGCGAAACAGCTCGGGTGTCACTGACACTACCCACAATGGCTTGAAACAGAATTTACCAAGACGTTTAATTAGTTTATCGGATTAGGTCAATGGTATCTCAGATGAGGGAAAAAGAAAAAAATAAAATAAGGGAAAGAAGAAATACGAAGTTTGGATTCTTTCAGTCAATCTCTTTAACAGCAGACACAATTTAACTCCAAATTATTCCTAAATTAATCTCACGTTACATGCCTGGAGAAAGAAACTCATCCATTGATCCCTGAGATTTCTCTTTGTTGATGTGTAAGAAGAAAAAAATACAATTATCTTAGAGATTTTTTTAAAAACAGATCGATTAATGATATAATAGAAATAAAACATGTTTTGCTTTCTTGTTTAAATGTGAACTGTTTTGCTCTAATGGTGATGCAGATCTAACAATGGTAAGCTTGGCAATTAAACATCTCTATGAGCTGCACGGTGGACAGCTTCAGGAGCTTCTGCTCACATCTCGGGGAATTTATTGGTCATGCCATGCACCCTTCAAAACGAACAGCAAATCCCCTGTGACTGGGGTTAGGGTCTCAGTGGACAGGACCATTTGCTACTAAAACAATTAAAGTGGCAGCATATCGCCAGTTACAAAACTGAGCACATGTGACCTGTAGCCCTCACTTTCAGCTTCTCTGGCCCCCACTACTAAAACACGACAAATGTGCCACTCTGCCTTTGCCTTACAAATATGCGCTTTTTCCTAAAAATGAACTAATCTGCCTGTCTCTGCCACACAAGGGGCCCTGCCACTCTAAATTCTAGATTATCAACAGCTCTGTGACATTGCTTCGAGTTGTATATAATGTACATACACACACAAATTCACGACACAAATCCCTCAAGATGACATTCTGCTCAATTTCATCAAATTCGGAAAGCTCCCAAACAAATTCCTGCCACATGATTAGAAAATCGTTCAAGTCTGCAGGAAATATGGCAAGCACAAAGAAGTGACAGTCAATTAGGAATGAGAAAGGAGAGCAGGACCCTGTCATTAAAATCTTTAAAGCCACAGCTCTAACAATAAAGTGGTCCATATCACTGGTCCGTATCATTCATACGAAATATTCTTATAAAAGCAGGTATTAAATCTATTACATGAACACCACACAGCCATACGACCAACGCCCAAGAAAATTTTTCTTAGAAACCTGACTCAAGAATTTGAAAAATACCAATGTAAATTTATATAATCTATGCAACTTTGTGTTTTTTTTCTTCCCTACTGAGCAGGGAAGGAAAATATGTTAAAAGTTAAATTTTCCCCTTTGAGATGAAAACAAAAACTCTTACTCAAATATTTCTTGATAATTTTTTTCATGAACTACTAATGAATGGCCCAGCAGCAGTTCGGGTCCCTGCAGCTTTTACCTGAATGGAACCCTTTCCAGGGAAGCAATGCCATTTTTTCTCCTTCAGTTTAATAACACAATAGGAAAGAGTCCTCAGAATAAAGCAAATGCTCATGTATCTTAGTGTCACCAAAATAAATTGATGTTTCCCCAAATAAAAAGTTGTCATTAGTGTCTTCACAGGAACCAAAAAATCAGCAGTATCATCACATTACCTAAAAGTCAGAAACTGTGAAATAAATGATAACGTCAACTCACTTGTTAGCTTATTGTGGCTGAGGACCAGTTGCGTGATGTGGGATAAGGAGACTGCAAAAGAATAAAAAAAAAGTCACAGTCAGTTAATGTACTCAAATGACAGCAACACTCCTACAAGGTAAAGGGCTAAATTATTCTTACAGGTTGAAGTGTTACTGCTCACAGAAACAGAATCAAGGATTCATTTTACACTCTGTTAAATGTGAACCCGAATTCAAAGAAGCCATATAATGAGTGGTACAAGTTAGAGCTAATGAGATTAATGCCACAGGATCTGGAGACCTGGTTTCTGCTGGCCCAGCCCTAGGGACCCATCTCAACAAACTGTGCCAGTCTGGGAACTGGCCAACTGTGTGGACAGGCACAGAGCCCTCACCTGCATGGGAAAGCCACGACATCAACAGAAAGATCACGTGGCAGGAGGCTGACCAGTGCATTACCACATCTGCACCCATTGTGAACCCAGAAATTCTACACACTTCAGTGATCAAACAAACACAAAATTTTCCTTTAAAAATATCTCTGATGTTTTAATGTACCTACAGATTGCACATCAGTTTTCAAACTTCATCATGGAGGTTTAATTTGCTGAACAGATTTACTTAAAAGATGGTTTTTCCAAATATAAACAAAAACATATACACATGGATCCACCAAAAGGAAAAGAAGGCCCAACAAAAAAGGGACCTGCCTTCCATTTTATTTTGGGTTCTAAAACTTCACTAGATGATCAGCATCGCATCGCGCACGCGCGCGCGCGCACACACACACACACACACACACACACACACACACACACAGAGTCTACACTGATGCAGCTAAAAAAATGCAGTAGAGTTTTTTTTTTTTTTTCCTTAAGGGAACAAAGTAAAAATTCTTCTCAGGAGGAGTGTCAGTGTTGGACCCCAGCAGGCTTATAAGAAAATGAGTTATCACTCCTGACCACTACTACTGAGCGGTATTTTTTTTTTTTCAACCATCGCAAAGCCATAGAAAAGTTCAAAATACAGTACATAGACCCGGTTTCCCGCCCTGAACCATTTGAGATTAAGATATTGGCCTGATACCCCACAAACTTTAGTTGGCGGTCCCCAACCTTTTTTGGCACCAGGGACCAGTGCTCCTATGAGAACCTGATGCCTGATGATCTGAGGTGGAGCTGAGGCGGTGATGCTAGCGCTGGGGAGCGGCTGCAAATACAGACGAAGCTTTGCTCGCTTGCTTGCCCACCACTAACCTCCTGCTATGCGGTCCGGTTCCTAACGGGCCACAAACGGGTACCAGTCTGCAACTCAGGGGTGGGGACCCCTGCTTTAGGACATTCTCACAAAGACATGATCACAAAACAGCCATCCAGTCAAAACTTAACATGATACATCATCACGATCGAAGCCTCAGCCCTCATCCAGGTTTCTCCAAAGGTCGAAATCCTTTCTTTAAGGAAGAAAGGATCCATTTAGAACCCACATTGTCTGTAGCTGCCAGCTCTCTTTAAGGCACCTTTAGTCTGAATTTCCCTTTCCTCAACTTTCATGACCTTGGCAATTATGAAGCTCACAGGCCACATTTTTTTGTATTATGCCCTCCACGTGGGCTCGTCATTTGTTTATGCTTTAGATTTAGGTTATGCATCTTTGACAGGAATGTGGAAGAAATGCTGTATTCTTCTCAGAGCATCCTGCCAGGTGGCACAGGATTTCCATTTGTCCTGTCACTGATGACCTTCCCCTGATCATTTATGTCTGCCAGGCTTCTCCACAATTTATTCTGTTCCTCTTTGGAATTTGTGCTTTTTAGGGGAAGGAAGGACTTTGAGGCTATATAAACATCCTGTTCTACGTGTAGTTTGTGGTCCCCAACTAGGGCAACTTTGGGACATTGGGCAAGTGCCTAGAGACATTTTTGATTCTAACAACTATGGCCACGAGAAAATCCGAACTTTCATATGTGGCTCGCGCTCCTCCATTTTAACTGGGTAGGACTGGCCTAAAGCAGCGGCATCCAGCAGGAAGGGGCCGGGGATGGTGTGAAACAGCCTGCACTGCACAAGGCAGCCCCACAGCAGACCCATCGGTCCCAATGTCAGCAGTGTTGCTACCGAGAAATCATGACTTTGTCTTGATGTGGCTTTGTGGTTTCCTATCTTAGTCAATGGGTTATAACCTGTTACTGTTTTTATGTTGATGTTCAAACTGTCCCATTAGGCCAGTGGGAGCACATCCGTGATGGCTGCTAAGTCCCCCGGGCACGTCCTCTGGCTCTTTGAGGACTTTCTTGCTTTCTGGCACAAGATATTCAAGCGCATCTTGTGCTGCTTCTGCCACAGCCCTGGAACCAGCCATGTCTGCAATGAGCTCTGGTTCCTTCTTGTGGAAGATGGTATTGTAAGCCAAAACCTGGCAGCAGATGTAGTCACTGCTACCTGGGGGCTCAGTGTTCTAAGTCTCTCTCAGTGGACAGAGCTAAAGCGCGCACACGCACACACACACGAACGCACACACAATGACTTCACCATTTACACTGAAAACCGAGTTCACGCCACCAGAGCCAATTCCAATACAGCATGACACGGTTCGTTTTAGTTTCTCCCTTTCGGTATTTGCGATTCCCTTCTCTAACACCGAGAAGCCTGGCTTGTGTTACCTTTAACCTGCCTCCCTAGTTAATCAATGCTTCTATATATAACTGCATAGACTTATCCTACAGCTACACTGGGACAGCTTTATGCTTTTCTACAGGGACACTGGGAGTCTGGAACCGATTCTCGGTCAATATCAGGATGAACAGGCTAGCTAAAGAGGTGTCATGTTCTGTTTAAAGTTGCAAACGCCCCAACGACACCCAGGCCCAGCATGTTTACACATTTAGGGTTGTGCAAATTGATGGCTTACACCTGGCTACAGGTACATGGCCAGTCAGGCATAAAAGACATTGCTGCACACTTCTGCCTGTGTCTCCTGAAACACTGATTCCTCCCCATGCCTTGATAGTTCATGGAGATGAAACAGGTCCTGAGCAGCAGCTAAGAAACCACCCTGGGGAGTCACCAGTGACCGTCGTGGAGCTCTGAGGCTCGCCTGTGCTTTCCCGCTCTTGCTAAACCACATATGACTCGACTCTATGGATTCTTCTGAGTCCTTTCATCCACCCAGTGTAGAAATGCAGTAACTGATCCCCTCTCCATTCCTCCTTCCCATCTGGACACCTTCACATTCTGCTCACACTCACCCTCCTCGTCTGTCCCCACGCTCCTCACCCTCCTGAGCCCGGCTCCCCACCCCGCACAGTGCTCTCCTCAACACACTCAGAATATCACACCCTGCTCTAGGCCACCATGCCCCCCAAACATTGGACATCCAACTTTTTCTGTCCCACTTACTGGCTTTAGGACTGAATTAGGGAAGGAGGAAGAGAAAGGCAAAACAGAAGATGAGCATTTTATGGTTTCTGAAAGAGTCATGATGGTGCCTTCCCACAGGATGTTTAAGATTTTAAACACAGCAAAACATCTCATACATTTTTACTTATTAAAGAGTTTCTTGTCCAGCAAATAAAGTATTCCTTTACTTCTGAGGTATACAGTCTGACATCGAAAAATAAATAAATCTCAAAGAGCTGCCCTCATACCAAACAAGATGAAATGGATTCACAGATCTACCTGTTAAGGCAATCAGCTTCATGTGAAAGCAAACCACAAACAAGAGGGAGTACACAAAACAGGAGTTTCTCACTCATGTAAATACAGACAATCCAAAGGTTCCTAGTATCTTGTTGCTCAAATATCTTCAAAGCATGACTCCTTCCTCATGGTCCAAAATGGCTGCGTGAGCTTAGCCATCACGTCTGCATTCCCTTCAGGAAAAGGGACAGTGCAAAAATATATAAATAAAAGACTCCCTCCTTTAGGAAACTTCCAAGAAGTTGTACGTGATACTTCCACTAAAAAGCAGTTAAATCAAAATTTTGTAATATAGTGATGCCTAGCTGCAAGGGAGGCGGGGAAATGCAGTCTGTATTCCAGGTGACCATGTGCCAGCTAAAACGGTGGGTTTTATTAACATGAAAGATGGAGCAAACTGAAACTGGCAGACAACTAGCAGTCTCTCACTCTAGGAGACCACTCCATCTGAGTGCCACAGCAATGAATTCTCATTACAAAGAAAAACTAATTATCCCATATCCTCCTGCCTTAATTTTTCCTAAAGTATCAGAAATAACTAATTAAAAGAAAAAAATTGTTCTTCTCCCAGATAACACTCACAGTGAAAGATTTAATTAGGGAAAGCTGGTTCTTGCCAATTATTTCATTGTGTCTTTTCAACAAGCATTTAGCAAGAATGTTGATAAAATTTTAAAGTTCTTTTTTTTTTTTTAATAGCGACGAGAAATTCAATTCTTACTTCAACTGATCACCCACTAGGATATATTCTTTCTCACTATTGTTACCGGGCTACATGCTAAAAAGGGTGAGAAGGAGAAAAATCAGAGCAGGAAAGAAAAAGGTAAGGCAACAAAGGACTCTGAGCCGGGTCTGCTGGGAGGGCAGCTGGGCTGGACAGAGCCAAAACCACAGAATCCATCACAAAGCCTGTTCCAGGCCAAGACCGAGTGGCAGCAGACATGTTCATAACACCTGGCGCTCCTCTCCACTCGGCCATGGTGAGTTCAGGGTGAGTCTTGTATGGAACTGCACCGTTAAAGCAGAAGGGAGAGAAGGCCTACCAAATAGATTATTTAAAAGCACAAAAGCCGCTTTAGTCAAACATACTGGGAAAATGGAAGCGGGCTGTACCCACTGACCTGCCTCGCTCACCTGAATCGCACACTGTGAGGCCTTCCACTGTGTTAATAAGCCACTCCAACGGTGCTGCCAGCCACGGTGTCAAGCATGGGCACCGCGAGAACAGTGAGAACCGTTACTGAAATTCCTAGAACACTACTGAACGATGCTTGGTCCAAAAACTCCGCGTCTTCGAAGCAGAATGTATTTCAAGAGTCGACTAAGTAACTAAGAACTATACTGACACACACAGTTAAATGTTGGTGTTTTGTCTACGATTCTCTCCAGCCTTCTGAAATGGTACTTGGACGAACACTGTGTCGGGCTCAAACGAACGGTGGGAAACAAAACCATTGGGAAGGAGGTGTCTGTGAGAAAAGGGGGTGGAGTGAGGTTGCTGGCACTGTATATGTGATTTGTGATCATTTATTCTGTTGCCAAAAAGGGAGCCAGCAGGGAAATGCTCAAAGAGAAACTGGTTGGTTCAAAATTTTCACAAGAAAATCACAGACTCGTTGACTGGATACTTACTGAGCACGCTCGGCGTGCCAAGTCTCTACCTTGAAGATGCTCGGAGAAGTAATGCCAACCATACATCCTGATTAACCCGGGACAGTCTTAGATGACACCTGCTGCTTCTCTCAAAACTATCCTCGTTTGAATAACAAACTACATAGTCGCTCAACGTCAGGAACATAAAACATGCACCAAAATCCTAACGTGAGAGGTATAAAAAGACCATGGACACCAGAGAAGCCTATCTGCAAGGAGAATGGCAGTCCGGGAGGAAGTGTTACTTGTTGTGGGATGAATGACACAGGGCAGAGAGGGTACACGGGCACTGAAGCTGGACCTGGAAGACATATGGAAACTGGAGATGATGGGAGAAATCCCAGCTTCCATATCTGAGCAAAGAGATGGAAAATAGGGATGGTACAGGACTGGAAGGGGCGGCCAATATTTTAATAAAACAAATTCAGAAAAATCAAAGAACTAAACACTTCTCAAGAAGAATCATCATTTCTAAGTAATACATGGAAAAGACATTATTAAACTGATAAGAACGGATAACACACTTGATCTTAGCCAAAAGGCCGAAAAGCGATAGAAACAGACGTTATTATTTAAAATAGGTTCAGAGTTGTTTCCTTCTTCTTCTGCATAATGTAGGTAGCACAAGAAAAAAAAAATAAGCATGATGAAATTCACAGTAACATAAGATGAAATTATAGACTTGTTTTCAAAATAATCTAACATATCATAAAGATGTGGCACACTGGAAATTGTCTCTATAATTTTCAATTTGGCAAATTATTCCTTTGGTAGCACTTTAGAGAGGGTAGAAAGTTCTAGCTTCACAGCATGACATTTAAATCACGAGAAAAAAATCACAGCCAGGATGACACAAGGGGAATGAGACTTGAAAACACGCAAAGCGCTATGAGACTTGAAAGTTTCTGCAATCTTGTCGCAGGTTGGAATTGGCTATCTTTGGGTTCCAAATGAAAGGTTCTGTAACGTTGGTCACAAAAACTGAACTGCAACCACCAGGTCACCTTGTGAACGGCGTTCTGAATGGAAGCAATCAGAAAAGAACCGCTATTATCAAATTGCAAATGGCTGGCCCTCTTTGACACTCTTGCGGTGTCGAACACTGCCATGTTGGAAGAACCACCATAGCTCCTGGGATACTCAAAGAGGGCCACCTTGTTTTGTTAACCAGGGGACACTATTCAAACTCTGTGCTAACTCTATAGATTACAGTGCAAATAGCAACCTCTGTTATGCATTTCCTCCCTAAGTTGTAGAGCAAAAACAATTAATTTGAACTTAAAATGCAGGATGGTCCAATTGGCTTTTTCATTTTGGCTCCCCAGGAGGCTAGACCCGGCAACAGCCCTAAACAAGGCTGATTCACAGACTCCACAGGGAAGTGCGAGCAGGTCAGCTGTCAACACCAGGCAGCAATGCTGACCAATTTGGGGGCTGCATCTCCATGATGCGTGATTAAAATGCCTGCCTATGTCGCATGGCTGAAGTTATTTCACCCTTGATAGTAGGATATAGATTCAGACTTTTTTAAAGACGCAGCTTCTGACAACATATTAAAGTGAAGACGAAAAATGTTTGCTACCAAGATATACAAACATCATATTCATCAACACACTCAGCATCATAAAACATTTATTTCGAATTCTGTTCATAATTTAAAATTTCCAAAAAAAAAATCGCCACGGTATGAAAGCTTTCCTTTACTTCACGACTAATTATTTTGGAGATTTGGAAACTCTTCAGTAGCAAGTTTTTGAAATTAATTACTTGACTGAATTCTGTTTAAAGATAAAGGGTCTATCAACTATAATTAATTGCTCTCTCATTCAACAGAAAGTAATCTATCATATGTGACCACAAAAAAAAAAACGACACTTCTTTCTATACATAAATTAGAGCAGAGAATTCACATGTGTGGTGAACCCCTCCATGAGCTGGTCATTGATGGGGGGCTTTGAATCAATGGGGACAGTAAGCCAAAAGATACTAGACTCAAGGTACTGTATTAAAAACATATCCAAACACATTACTGTACAATCTCTCCTTCAGGAAAGAAGACGAAAGCAATTAATTACACTTCTGAAGGTGCCTGTGAGAACTGAAGAGAAAAATACAGTAAGCAACCTAAGACATTCAGTCATTAATTGCTCTTGAGGTTTAAGTAGAAAAGTATTAACAAATAGGAGTAAAGTATGACCCTTCGGCAGGACTGCACTCACGTGCTGTGAGACACAGAGTACGAGTGAGACTCGGTCCCTGCCCTCGACAAGCTCTGTAGACAGCCATCTCCCCTCACCCTACAGTGTCACTTTTCAGCTTCAGTGTGACCCATGGTCTACCGCGGACTGAAAAACTAAACAAAAAATTCCAGAAATAAATAGTTCATAAGCTTTATTTAAACTGAGCATCTTTGAGGTGCACTGATGAGATCTTGCGAGTCGTACTCCATCCCACCCCGGATGTGAATCAGCCCTTCATCCAGTGTCTCCACGTGCAGATGCTCCCCTCCCCGTCGTCACTTAGAAGCTGGCCTGGCTATCAGGCTAACTGTGCTATCACAGTGCCTGTTCCGTCAAGTCACCCTTACTTTAATGGTCCCAAAGCACAAGAGTAGTGATGCTGGCAGTTCAGAATATGTCAGAGAGAAGCCTAAGGTGCTTCCTTTAAGTGAAAAAGTGGGCACACTACACTAGTATATTTTGAAAGAGAGAAAGACCACAGTCACATAACTTTTATTACAGGATATTATAACTGTTCTATTATTGTTCTTAACTCTTATTGCACCTCATTGATAAACTGAACTCTACCACAGGGAGGTATGTACAGGGGGTCTGGGAACAGATAAGGGGGCGCTACAGCATATGACATGCAAAGGGTTAATATTCTTCACACATGATGATTGTTCCCATTGGTAAAATGGAAAAACTATGCTGCTGCTCAAATAAAGGATGATGTCTGCGGCATCTGGCCCAGAGTGGGCACTGAGGCCCAGCCTGCCTTGAAGGTATCGTCGTGGGATCTCTGGTGGGCGAGGCTGGGGGTGAAGCGTCTAATGGTCCTGGGGGTGAGGCATGGAGGCGAGGGTGTGTGGGTTCCATCTGGAACAGGTCTAAGGTTCCGCTCTTCCTGCATCTAGAGGGGTCTTGCCTTTACCTGGGCTCCTGGGCTGAGGTAACAGGTATGGAGGACAGTGCAGGTGGAGGCCGGTCGAGAAGAGAAATGAGGCATCAGAGAGAAAAGTCCACCATCAGACCCTGGGAAGAAGAAAGTGCCTGTGCCCCCGCTGCCATGTTCATCTCCAGGGACACACGGAAGCTGAGAATACACCATACTGTATGCACACTGGAAACTGCCCATGTCTTCTTTCTGGGTGGAAAAATGAACCTAGGAACTAAGACTCCTTTTTATCTTTAGGACATCTTATAATGGCATACGATTGGCCGTTTGTGAATATTTGTTTGCTCTGCATGTTTGGTCAGTAAAAATCAGGGTCAAAGTGAATCCGTTTCTTGGATGGCCACAACTTTTACAGGGTTCTCTGCTCACTAGCTCTGCAACCATGGGTCAGGTACTTAACCTCTCTGTGCTCTTTTTTCTCCTCTAAAACTGCAAGGAAGGTGGTTAATAACAGTACTATCCACACAGTACTTCCACACAGGGTTACTGTGAGGAAGAGACGAGGTAACAAAGTTCATAACAATACCAGCCACATTTTAAGCATCTGGTAAACATTAGCTGCCATTGTTATCAACTTATTTAACATTTTTGATTCTAGTGATTGGTTATAAATGTGCCCAGCCTAGCACACTGATGTAGTAGGCATTACATAAATACAATTTTTTTTTCGGGGGGGGGGGGGTTGGTTTTAAAAAATCAAACAATTTAATTCAGACTTTCATTTTCAAAATGCTCCAGAGAAATCCAGCAATTTTTGCCATGGTCTCAAGGGATTACAATCTAGATCTCATGCAGCTTGAAACTGCGTCTTCCTTGCTTGGCTTTGAGTCACTTTGTGTAACTGTCATATTTTATTCAAGACAGACAGGAATTTCCCATTCAGGCTTATACTCTTTCTACAGTGATAGGACTTTCCACCATCTTGAAAAGGACACTTCATCCAGGTGTAAATATTATCTTCCCATTTTGGAAAGAAGCTCAAGATCCACACTCTGGAAACCTCGGCTATAGTCTCAGTTCTGATTCCGGTGTCTGCGAAACCTGAGAAAAATCACTTTACCCCTTTGGGCCACAGTTGTCTTATCTGTAAATTGAGGAGCTTAAGCCTTTTCATTTCTAGGGTTCTATAACTGCTTTCTAAAATTAGAGCTATTTATGTTACGCAAATAAAACAGTTTATGCAAGAAAAGTTAGTCAATATGGACAAGGCAAAGAAAAAAAAAGGAGGAAGACGTAGCTACAAACTAAAACTGATTCTGGACCTTGAAGATTTTACTAAGACTGAAAAAACTTTCAAGCGTTACCTTTCTAATGGGAGTTTCAAATCAGCTTACCTCCTTTATGGCATGTGCGTTCAGGAATGTGACATGATGTTTTATTACCTCCCTTATTAGAGCAGCCCGCCTTTATCTGCGGGGACTACATTCCAAACCCAATGGATGCCTGAAACCACAAACAGTACCAAACCCCAATACTATGTTTCTTCCCATACATACATACATATGACAAAGCTTAATTTATCAATTAGGCACAGGAAGAAATTAACAACAATAACTACTAATAAAATAGGACAACTATAATAATATAATAAAAGTTATGTGAAATGTAGCCTCTCAGAATAGCTTACTGGGCTGTATTCACCTTTTCATGTAAAGAATGCACTTTACAGCTCCTTTCTGGCATATCCGAATTGCCAGCATCACTATTCTTTTGCTTTGGGGCCGTCATTAAGTGGAATACCAGTTATGTGACCACAAGCACTATGATACTGCAGATCTGAAAACGACGGCTACTCGGTGACTAAGAGACAGGAAGTGGACAAAAGGATGATTCACGTCCCAGCTGGGAGGGAGCTGACGGCACGAGATATCATCGTGCTGCTTAGAACAGCGTGCAATTTAAAACGTGTGAACGGTTTACTTCTGAAATTTTTCATTTAATATTTTTAAACCAAGGACAACCGTAGGTAACTCAAACCGTGGAAAGTGAAAGTGCAGATAAAGGAGAGATGACCGTAAGTTTCAAATATTTCCCCCATCGTGGTGACACTTCCCTTCCATGTTCATAACTGTGCACGACCATCCTCCACGACCCAACGACTCCACTCCTAGGTCTACGACCAACAGCAACGAACACGTGTGCTCACTGAAAGGCAGGTTCTCATAGATCCGGAGCAGTGACACCTGTGACGGCCCAGCCTGGAAATGGCCCGCACGTCCGTCAGCAGCAGCAGGATGAACAAACTGCGGAGCAGGCACACCCCGGGTCTGCAATGACTTCACAGTGGACACACACCTCTGGGACGTGGTGCTGAGCCAGAGCATCACACACTCAGGAGTGCACACGATGGAATCCTCTTTCCTTCTTTTTAATGATGCACAAAACCAGGCCAAACCAAGCTCTGCTTTCGGAATCAGGACAGTCACTGAGAGGGCAGTGACCGGGAGGTGCTGATTATGATCTGCTTTCTGGTTTGAAAGTATGTCAAGCTGTACTGTTCCACGCGCACTTATCTATATACATCTGTCAATAATGTTACTTTGAAGTGGATTTTTAAAAGTATGTGTGTTTTGGAAAAAGGAGGGATCCTGTCTCCTCAGCCCACTGGCATGGCCACAGGCAGGTCGGCCCCCGCAGACATCTGTGAACACATTCCTAAGTCACCACAGAAGCATCAGCCCATACAGGCAGGTACACGGCTACTAGAAGGGGACCAGTCTGCCAGAAGGCACTCGGAGTGCACCTGCTGAACTCGCTGTTTTATCTTTGTGCGTACACGTGCCTGTCAACAACACTGGTGACGTACGGCAAGGCAGCACAAGCTAAGAACACAGCTTCTAGAGTCCAACTGTCTGGATTCCAAGCCTGCCTCTGCTATTAATTAGCTGTGTGACTTGGAGCATGTTACTTAAGTTCTACAAAGCTGCTTCCTCAGCTATAAACTAGATGATGATGAGGAGGAGAACAGTAATGAAATGATGAGGTTTAAAAGAAATAATCCATACAGAGAGCTTAGTATAATGCCTGGCACATGGTAAGCATAAGTGTTTGTGCTTGTATTAATCTATGTGTGTATGTATGTATTAATATACTCCATGTGTATGTAGCATTTTAATTATACTATTATTTTTTATCCCTCTAATAAATAGTATACAACTTGTAGATTAGGAATATATAATAGGTTAAATAGGTACCTTTCACATGGCCTGAAGACTTAAGTATTTCCAGCTCTAAAAAACACATAAATAATCTCCGTTCTGTGCTGTGTCCTAAATAACTCAGAGGCCACGACCCCTTCCAATTAACTGCTCAGTCTGATGGATGCCCTCCATTTGGTTCCGTTTACCCTTAAAATTGCAAACTATGCTGAGTCCACAGGAATATTTAATAGATGTGCAGAAAAGATATTAAGTAAAAAGCTTTTTATGAAGTACAGGCAAATTACAATTACATTTCATGTAATTCTGGTTTATTAATAGGTGAACCATTATTTCCCAAACACAATTTTCTCCGGCACCACAATTCATAGCATTTTAAGTTATGTTCTAAGTTTGAAGACAGAAAAAGATAAATATACAGTGTAAGAAGATCTCACATCGGATCACTAAATTCAGTTAGGATTAACAGTTTAAGGAAAAGGGGAGGGTTCACAGTTAATACTGACTGATAGAGATAAGTTGTGTCTAGTGTTTTCTTCAACAGTTAAAGCCCTGTAATGATACACTAAACCTAAGACTTCAGGCTGGCAGGCTGGCCAAGTGATACATTTTATTTGCCCAGGAAAGTGTTTCCAAGAGCTCTGAAAATTAATGTCTTAGGTAAGGCTGGTGGTCCGGTCCCAGTCAGCCCCAGAAATCCCGCTCCTTAATGTCAGAGCCAGGCCCCTGCTGCACATCGGGGATGGCAAACAACACAGCACAGCGTTGCAGGAAAAAGGTGTCAGACACAATTAAATGTGAACTCCGCTTCTGCCACTAACTGTGTGATGCTGGGACTTAACAGACAACAGATAACCTTCGGCTTGCACATCTGTAAATCACTGACTATTATCACCCGCACCAAAGGGTGATGTTACGATACGTGTGAGAAGCGCTTGTCCCATGTGAACACTCAAGCATGAACCATTCAGACCTGCAGTGTAAATGTGATGGGATGGACTGTGGCCCCTTATGATTTCTGTGTCGAAGCCCTCACCCCCGTACCTCATAACGCGACTGTATTTGGAGACAGCGTCTTTAAAGAGGTCACAGTTAACGTGAGTCCGTTAAGGTGAGCCATGATCCAAGTTGACTGGCATCCTTATAAGAAGGGGAAAGTGGACACACAGAGGGGACACCAGGGACATGCACGCACAGAAGGGCACGTGAGGACACGGCGAAAAGGCAGCCATCGGCACGCCAAGGAGAGAGGCCTCAGGAGAAAACCATCCTGCAGACACTGTGATCTCGGACGCCAGAGCCTTTCCAACTGTGAGAAGCACACGCCTGTGGTTTAAGTCCCCCAGTCTGGGGCATTTTGCACAGCGGCCCTACTAAACCAATAAAGTAGGTACCGTTATGCTACCGCTAGTCTTTCTGTCTTTACAATTATCTTAAATCCAAGATACTCTCTCACCCTGTTAAACATCACACACTGATGAAATCTGCCCAAAGGGGACACTGCAAATGCCATTTTGCCCCTATCTTCTCTTTGGAAACACGCTGACTGATCAGCGCCAACCCGTTCAGAAAGCACCGTGCCTACAGCTAAGGCGTCAGGCCTGCACTGTAGTTATGGCACCCCAACATTAAAGATGCTTTGGATCAGACAGATCGTAACACAGAAAAGATTTCTTTGACTGTGAGCTTCATAAAGCACCACAGAGAGTGGACCAAGGAGAGTGTGGGCTGAGGAACCCGGAGCAAACCACAGAGACTCAACACTGACCCCTGCTGACCAGACACTTGATCTACATGGACTGTTCCTTGGCCACATTTTTATGCCCTTTTGCTTTAAAAAAGAAAAAATAAATCAACCTGCACAAACTTGCTACTCAGTGAAGCAATAAGCCTTTATGCCATGGAAAGAAATCAATACTATTTTTTCTCGGTAGTAGTGAATCTCCTATATTTAGATCGAATTTCAAGACAGGTTCACGTAGATTTATGAAATGAGGACCTGGTTTTCAACTATTTATCCTTCTCGATTTTAGCACTGATTAGCACAACTAAGAGCTGGCTATAATGGCAAGGCAGTGGGTGTTATGATTTCTTATGATAAAATATAACTAGTTTAGATCCATTTAACAGCTTACAGTTTTCTCAACATAGCAAATGTTAATTTATCACTGGGTAATTTAAAGACTCAACATGAAGGAAACTCCCAGAGACTCAGCTTAGATAGTGCCCATCACAGAAAAAAAAGAAAAAATATATTCAATGAATAGCTACTGGATGGTATTTTAATTATTAGTTGAAAAATTGTCAAATTTTTATGCCTGTCATTCTCAACAGACACAAACACTCTGCTATTCCCCCAGCCACCTCCCACACTGTCTATGGCTCTGAACTTGTCGTGTAAGGCAACTGTTTTTCCTCCTGACCCTGTCACACTCAGCATGCCCCTCTAACTTCTCCCAGGAAATCCCAAAACAGGTGAGGAATGAGGCGCTGGGTGTTCAGACATGATGAGATACGGAGATGAACAGGCAAAGGTGACTAGGTAAGCACCATTACTGAGAATTCCAAAAGCTAGAGACACCGTATTGTATTTTTTATGTAATCATAGATATAACAGTTGAATAAACTAATAATATAATGAATATTAAGACTAATTATGTGCCATGCTGTAGACTGAATGTTTGCGTTCCCCCCAAATTCATAATGTTGAACCGTAACCCCCACTCTGTGATGGTGTCAGGAGGCGGGGCCTTTGGGAGGTGATGAGGGCAGGAGAGAGGAGCCCTCATGAGTGGGATCAGGGCCAGAATACAGAGACTCCAGAGATCCCTGTCCCTTTTACCATGTGAGGACACAGGGAGGAGACAGCTGTCTATGAACCAGAAGGTCCTCACCAGACATTGAATCTGCCCATGCCGTGCCCTTGGACTTGCAGCCTCCAGACCGTGAGAAATAATTCCTATTGTGTACTGGCCACCCGGCCCGTGGAATGCCGTCAGAGCAGCCCAAATGGACCGAGACGGGCCAGACAGTGAGCCAGACACCTTTAGGATAATGACAGCAATTCTATGAGGTGGCTGTTCTTATTATTCACTTTTTATATGTGAGAAACCTGAGGCACAGAGAGGTTAAGTGACCTGCTCAAGGTTGCACAGCTGTTCACAAAAATGAGACCGTGGCTGACAGGAACCGAAATGTCAAATGATTTTCTGAAAAATGGTGAAAGGTTATTATTAGTTCAATTACACCAAAGAGGGTCCCAATTTTTCTTTATTTTTATTTTCTATCTGGATGAAATGTTTTGTTTTTACCCTGTCCTAAAATCAAATTTGTATATTAAACAGTTCTATCATGTTCCTCATGGTTGTGAACTGTTCCCCCCAGGAAAGTAGGGGAGAAGCCTGTGGCGGGGACACAGAGGCTACTTCCCTCTCCCTAGGGTGCTATGCTTTCCACCCTGGCTCACCTGCATTCTTAACTAAAAGCAACAGCGCCCTTCTTCGTCCACCTTTCCCCAAGCACTATGCCCAGTACAGGGTTAACAGAGCATGCACACCAGGCCCAGAACAGCCACTTCGACCAGGCTGGATGGGGTGATGGGGGAGCTCCTCGGAGGAAGTGACACACGAATGGAGTCATGTGGCTAGATAATAAGTCATTCCTTCTCTTACAGGCATTAAGTGACAAGAGCGGGAGGAGTCAGCTGGAGAGAGCAAGGGGCTTCCCAGGCCTGAGGCTGCAGGTTTCAGAACACTGAGGTGGGCAGATACAGGCAACTTCATAAAGATAACGGCTCCAGGATGCGGCCTTCCCAACTCTGTTCTCTCTCTCTCAAAGACCCACGGGCAAACTCCGAGAGCAAACTCCAGACCACTACCCCGAAGCCAGTATAGCAAATAAAGAGAGGCATTCTCTTTTTGCAGGTGGAGGGTCTTGAATTCAATTTGTAAAAACAAAATAAAACAAAACAAAAAACCACAACCTCTGTTAAGAGCAATAAAACGAGGTATGTCTATAACTGATAACTCCTAAGGAAGGTGACCACTTCCAGGTTTAACAAGGCTTTTGAAACGGCCCTTCCATAAGTACTTTTGTGGATTATTTTGCAGGGTTCTTTCTTTAGAAAAACCACTTCTTCCAAGACAGGTCTTTTTCTTTTTGAAGACTGATCTGAAAGATATTTTAGTCTAACCTGAAAAACAAAAAAAACTGATAAAGGTTTGGCCACCAAAAGGGCAATAAACTTGGAGAGATTAAAAAGTCACAAAGACTTAAATAAAAGAATTGAGCAAAGTCTCCTGGTGGGATTCTCAGCTCCCTGGAAGCTGATTACAGGACCCTTCAAAGGCAGCTTTATCACCCAGGTGGAGACGCCTGCTGCAAGGGGAAGAGGTTCTGCAGTGAAATTTCTTTAACAAAAAGAATAAATAATGTTAGTGTTATTACTCTTGAAAGCTTTAAGGAGAACACATGTGCAGTTACATGTGCAAAAAAAAAAAGAAGGAAAAGAAAAAATGAGAGTTAATTAAAAATATATATAGCAATCTAAATCTATAAGAACCCTAGGCAAAACTCTCCGGGTCCCAAGAAGCCACATGGAAAGCATCAACACAGGACCCGGTATCTTGCTTCAGGCCATTGAGGACATTAGAATCAGCACCATCTGAGGCCAACAGGTTCCACCTGCAGAGTCACAGAGATAACATTTCCCGAGCATTTACACTAAACCAGTCCTACCAAATAGGTACTTATGTCTCCATCAGACAGCGAGAACCCTGAGGCTCAGAAAGGTTAAGTAGCTTCCCTAGAGTTTCACAGCAGTAGAGATGGATAACTTGAAGCCAGTCTATTCAACCCAAGGCCTCACTCAAAAGCACTGTACTCTTCTGCCTCTCAGGGCAGGATCTGACCACATCCAGAAACTGGCAGAAAACTCTAGAATCTGTCTGCTGGCTGTCTCCGGCCTACCAAGTTTTCCCCATCAGAAAGTTTTTGGTACCTAAGCTCCTGAAAACATTTTTTAAAGGCAATTTACTATCTCAGAAGCAGCATTATGCTTATAAAACTTTTCCAAGCAGAAAGATAGTCATTTCATATGCTTAGAATAAATACGAAACCTCTATGTTTATGTTCTAAACTTCTTGCTTATCTTCTGAGAAACTGAAAAAGGACAATGAAGGGAAAATCTGAGACACAGTAACTATTCTCTGTCCATGCAAATGAATTGTTCCCCATGTTTTATTTTGATGCTAATCCATAAAACCCCATGGATACTGTTATAATTTTATAAGGAATACGGAAATTCTTATACTAGTTCATTTAACCATGTCAAATATTTTAATATGTAGAATATTTAAATGCACAGAGCAAGCATTATGTGCACTGTTGATAAATGAGTTCCAGTGGAGGAATGGGCTTACGGCCCCAAGATTCCAGAAGTCGGGGAGTTATAGCAGAAAGCAGCCACTCCTTGGGTCTATGCACACTACAGAGGCCGAATTCCCTTGCAATGAACTCCCCAGGAAGTACTGTTGTTCTTCCTGAAGCTACTTCTCTAGGAAAATTTAAGAATGACTGACTTTACACCACCTCATATTACACAGGAAACATCTTTCGCAGGAAGCAAGTGTCTATCTTTTCTTCTTCAGTAAAAACCAAGACCTCAAAAAGATAATGCAACCGAACCAAAATAGCTATGCCATTTGTCCCTACTTATAAATATTACATAAAGAACGCTCTTTGAAGCTGAGAAGTATAACACTCTTCTGCTGAAAGCAACCTCGTTCTTCTAGCCCGTGAGCAAAAGGGTGCCAAGGAGCAGAAAGCCGTAAGGCGAAGACTGCAGCCGAGCTGGGCCTCCCACTTGCTGCTCACCATCTCCTCGGTCCAACGAAGCACTGCCCCAGAGATCATCAGGATCACAGCAGAGCCACGCAGGGGCACGTGGGGACACAGCCAGAGCCACCACTGCCATTTCAGTACCAGAGACATCTGCTCTGTTGCTGCCACCAAAAAGCGATCACTATGGAGAGAGGCCAACATATACCAAGAGGCTGAGATGCTAAGGTGCACACAAGCTAAGCTTAATGGCAGGTATCTTCCTAAGAGTCACCAAGTGCACATTGTCAGGAGCTTTTCATTCCCTTTCCTTTTCTGAGATGTATCAATCTGTCTTCAGCACAAACTATGGATTCATAGTCAATTTGAAATTTGGCTCTGCTCCCTCAATGCCTAACAAGTATCATCTTTTAGAGTCTCTTGGACCTCTCCCCCTTCTTCTCCAGTGTCACATCCTGGTCTGGATCTCAAACACTCACAGGTCTAATCCATCATTCTTTCCTTCAACCATTGAACATTTCTGAGCACCTACTCTGTTCCAGACACTATTATAAACAAGGCCAATATGACTATTACACAGCTTCAGCCCCTCCAGTCTCCTAGTAGAGAAGAGAGCGGTCTAGATTAAAAACACATTACAATCCTGTCATGAAACAAGGCATAACCAACTTCACAAAAGAGAGAGTGACCACATCAGCTTGATACAGAGAAAGCTTCACCTAGGCTGTGATATCTGGGCTGACTCTTGATAAAAAGTGAAGGATTTCAGGTGAAGAGTGGAGAGGGAGGAAACACTTGTAAAGACACACAGACATGAAAGTGTGTGCCATGGTTCACGAAGAGCAATGAGGTAGCATGGCTGGGACACCAAATGCATGGTAGAGACAGGAGCTAAAGTACATGACCAGATTCAGGAAGGGCTTGTATGTCGCACCAAGGCACCAGGAGCTGTGTTTAAGGGAGAAGGTCCAAACTGAGGCCACCTTTAGCCTGAAGAGTGTTTTGTTTCATCTTTATAAAGTATTTTTCAAATACTGGAATTCCTTACCAACTTCTAAAAATAAGGCAATTTCATCTGGAGTCTCACATTCTAAAAAAAAAAAAAAAAGCAACGCTGAGCCAGTGTCCGCAGGTGGTAACAACTGTTTGGATCTGAGCACCAGGTGTAGCAGCTGCCCCCTTCCCATGAAATACTAAGGAGCTCATGACCATCCTCATCTGACCCCGCAGGCATCTGAATCTGCAACCCCTTCTTCAGAGAGTGACACGATAATATGTGCTATGGAAAAACAGCACTGTAGGTCACAATACTAATCACAGGGGCAATGAAACTAGAGGCAAGAAGGAACTTTAGGAAGACATCACAGTAGCACAAGTAGAAAATAACAAAAGTTTGATCTATAAGTTAGGAGAAAAAAGACCCAGAAAAAGGTAATGAGTCAAGAAATGGTGAACGTACTCCAGGCACAATTACTTATCATATAACTTTTCTGTGGCATCTATTTATTCAAGGGCCAAATACTGTATTAGGAGAAAGTTAGAATTCAGAAATGATTTTCAACTAAAAAATAAAGGAGCTATTAAGTAAATTGTGTGGGAAACCCAACCAAATGCTGTAATACAATCGACATAGACAAGTGCTGAGGTACAGCAGCAACCCTGTGTGACTCCTGCTCCGGTTTCCAGTCAAAACAAACCAATTCTGACTGCAAACCTATGGTATTGACAAGTGATGTTTACAAGCAGGCGGTGGGATGTAAACCATGGCAACCTCTCACATCACGACCGGCAGTCACTTGGAAAACTTTAAAGCCCTTCCTGCCGAGAACTCACACAGGCCGTTGACATCCAGCATGTTGGAGATGCCGCGGTCACTCATGTCCACTTCCGGCTGGTTCTTCTCCCGGCTCTCCTCCACCAACTTTTTCAGAGACTTGGACATGATCTGTACCAAACGACAACAACAAAGCACGTGGGTGACGGCCGGGAGGCTGCAGGGACAGAAAGGAGTGGACCTCTGATGGCACTCTCCGGTTCTCCCCCGCCCTGGAAGGTGGGCGTCCTCGGGCAGGGTCCGGGCGCACCCAGGAGGATGGGGCGGGGAGGGGGCGGGGACGATCCGGCACTCCTCCGGCCGCGCGGACACACGCAAACCCAAGTGCAATGCCACGCACACTCACCGCGGAGGGCGGCACGTATCAGGCTGGGCGTGGACACGACGGGCTCCCGCAGGGCGCACGACTGCGGGGAGGAAGAACCGCACCCGGCCTGAGGTAAACGCGCACGGGAACGAGGAACACGCCCTGTCCCAGCGCTCCGCGCAGGCGCACTCGGGGCCACGAGCAGCTCCACAGGCGGCGCGCGCCCAGCTCTTCCCAAATTAGGAGAACAGTTTTCTAGACGTGGCCTCAAGCGATGCTCCGCCCATGAAAGAACGAGTACCCGAGGCCGGCCAATCACGTGCGTCCTCCGGCTCTGTGATCCCGCCCCACCCCGAGGCTAGTCCGCCCACCGGGAATCCGGGTTTGAGATTCCGATTGGACGAGTGGTGGCGCGTGCGCACTAATGCTGGCGCAGGCTCATTTCCTAGGTCGAAGCACAGAGTGCTGTGGGCGGAACTGGGGACGTTTAGGAAGCGGATGCGGAGGTCGCGTGGCAACCAAAGTTGGGTTCTAGGGAAGCTAGAAGTGGACTTTCTCTCGGTAGCCTGTTTCTGTATCTGCGAATCCACTTGTTAGAAGTTGCTATCGTGAGTTCCTGATCCACCGTTGTGCCTCCCTCTATATTAAGAGTTCGTCAAAGACAAAAACTCAGTGGTGGTCTGTGTGTCCCCAGCACCCAGCTCTCAACCGTGGACCTCTGTGTCACATGAAAGGGAAAATACCAGAACACATAAATGACCTCTCTTTTCTTCTCATACACTCAAAATTGTGCCAAGTTTTAATTTGCTTTATGTTGAATGATGATTTTATTACACAGTTTTCGCTGTTTTCTTATTAGGGTTTTTGCTTTTTACTTCTTGTAACCTTCTTTACCGTATCTCTACGATCTTGCAGCTTTTCATTCCTCTCCATTGCTTGAAATCCAATGAATTATTTTTTCAGACTTTAGGAACCCACTAACTTACTGCTCTAACTTAAACTGATCCTTTGTGTCTTTCCAGCTGACTGATTATGTGTGATTTCCTTTGGTTCCTGCGTTTTGACAGACATTTGTATACGTCTTGCTGGAATACCTCTGTTTACTCAATTGTGTTTCCTCAAGTATCCCTTTTTAATATTTGCCTAGTTTTTTCCATTCTTGCTACTGTATTTCTCTATCTGGTTCTTGGTTTACCTTTCATATTCAGGCATGAAGGTCTGAGCGGGTTTTTCTGTATAGCTGATGTGGTAGCTCTTCTGTTGTTGATGTTTATTTGTTTACCTCCTAGGTCAGCATTAATTTTCCCTGGGTGGTTTGTTAAATTTCTTCAGCGGTAAGAGCCAAGTTGTATGCCTGCGTGTAATCTCTAAACTGCCTTTTTTTTATTCGCTAAACTGCTCTCTCTGGTGAAAGGAAATGATGAATTGTGAGCACCAACTAATACAGTTTTATTACTTCTGGTCTCACCATCTCACACTGCACCTGCCAGCCCCATATCCAGATAACACCTGGAAAGTCAATTCCCAATTCTGCGGCATTTCTTGCTTGAAATTATTTTGGGCTGTAATTTCTGTTTCATTTGTCTGTATGCTTCAATTCACATCCTGTTTTCCAGAAATTGTTATCACTTCCTTGTAATTCTCCTCTCATTCTCGTCACTTTGCCAGTGCAATTCTTAATGAAATGTGTCCCTGAGTTCCAGATTTTTATAACACGGAAACAGGGCCAGCTTCCTGAGCATACAACCTGTGCAGTCACACAAAGCTCCACGCCTACGTGGGCCCCACATTTGGTTTAATGCTCTGCTGTCACTATTAAACATATCATGAAATGTTTAATACTTTTTAAACAAAGGATCCTGCATTTTCCTTTTGCACTGAGCCTTGGAAATTATGTAGCCAGTCCTGCATGGAAAGGTCAGTATTTATCAGAGCTTAAATCATTTTTGTAGCATCACTGCCAAGTGCTCTGTGCTTAACAGTCTATGCTTCAATACTTGCCATTAGAAATGCACTATCCCCACCTCGGCCCAATCAAAGGTAGAGTATGGAACATGCCTTGTCCAAATAGGGCACACTACATTATATCAACTGGTAAATTCACAGAAATTATTCCGTAAATCATCAAATTGTAAAATGCCTTTTTTCTCTTAACTGCATTTATAATAAACTTAAGTGACATAGTTACCAAATTAAAATTTGGAAAGCACATTTTTCATCAAATATTCAACAATTACCATTTTTCTTCCAATAACTTCCCCCATTAAATGAATAGCCATGGGATGACTTGTGGTCTGAGTAAATAAAAACATTTTCTTCTATTAACATTAATTTTGATGCTGTATAATCTCTCTCTCTCTCTCTCTCTCTCTCTCTCTATATATATATATATATATATATATATATATATATATATATATATATATATATGATGGGAGGCTCTCTCTCGGGATGAGGTTAGCATCTCAACTATGTCTCTCAAGTTTTATATAACTTTTAAGTATCTCATTTTTCACATCTATAAAATGGGATGATTTATTATTTCAGTGAGTGATATATGAGAATGATGCCTGGCATAGAGCAAATATTATATAGATATTCTCATTTTTCTTAATAAAATTAATGGTGTTAGTGTTCCCTTGGTGAGTGATTAGCATGTTTTTATCATATTTTTCCTATTCAATGGAGTTGAAATTTAATAGGAAATTATGTCAAATAGAACCTATATCCTGGGTATCTCTTAGCCCCAAACTGCTATCAGCCCCATCCGTCCCCTGGCCGTTATTCATAAGAGTATCTAAAGTGCCAGGACGTGTCACTGAGTCCAGAGAGACTTGTGGTGGCTGGCCTCTTGCTGAGCTATCTCAGCCAGTTCCGTGAAGGCCAGATGAGAGAGATCAGATGGCAGGTGTAAGCCTGGCTCCCCTCTAGTTCTGGGTTCCCAGGCTATGAGCATGGAGAGGTGGGTATCACCAGGAGAACTGAATCAGAATGGCCACCAGGTAGTGCTGGAAAGGGGTCTGAAAGCCCCTTCTGTTGGCATTAGCCCTTTGGTTGCTGGATCCTGAGGATGCTGGAGGAGGAGGTGGTATTGGGGTTTGGCCATTGTCTCCTGTCCTGCTCCTCAAACAGGGTGTCTTACGTTCCCATTCTCATCTGGAGTGCAGTGGAGTTAGAAGATGACCATGAGGCTTTCTTAGCTCAGTGTATGATCAGCTGTGGACAGCAGACATTTCCTTTTCTTTAGATTTGTGCTTGTTTCA
Source organism: Macroglossus sobrinus (assembly GCA_004027375.1). Lineage (NCBI taxonomy): Eukaryota > Metazoa > Chordata > Mammalia > Chiroptera > Pteropodidae > Macroglossus > Macroglossus sobrinus. The sequence goes on along the minus strand of PVKZ01001073.1, from coordinate 307,905 downwards.
GTTCCTTCAGACCCATGCAGGACATCCTTTTCCATTAACGTCGAACTAAGACCACCCCTTCCCCACCCCTCAGACCCAAGTATTCATTATGGCTTTTTGGATTCTACTATAGCCTGAAAGCAGCATTTTTGTGTCTCTCAATATTTTAACACCAAGAATGCCTATGCCAGTGCCGGCTCGTTGATTGTCAGCTCTGTCCAGGGGTCCGATCAGATCTAACAATGGAGCTTTAAGTAATGCAATCTGGAAGGAGAAAAATTAACACTTAGACACTAGATCTGAGAAGCTGGCTAAATGTAAGTCTCACCAGATAAGGAAATTGAGGATTTTGCCTTGGGACTGTTTCAGGAAACCCTGTAAGATGGAGCTGGAAAGGAGGCTTTTTGAAGCAGAGAGATGGTCGATGGAATCGTGTGGCCGTCTTGTTCACCAGTTTATCTTCGGTGTGCCTAGTCCGTGTCACATAGTAAATAATAACAGTTATTAATGAAAGAGTTAAATGTAAAGCAGATCAGAAGAAAGACTCCATTAAAAAACTGCTAGAACTAATAAATGAATTCAGTAAAGTAGCAAGGTACAAAATCAACACAAGGAAATCAGTGACATTTCTGTATACTAACAGAAACTATCTGAAAGAGAAATCAAGACAGCATTCCATTTACAATTGCATCAACAACAATAAAATACTTAGGAATAAATTTAACAAAGGAGGTGAAAGCCCTATACACTGAAAACTATAAGACTCAAGAGAATGAAGAAGACACAAATAAATAGAAAAATATTCTGTTTTTGGATTGGAAGAATTCATATTATGAAAAATGCCAACACTACCAAAAGTGATTCGTAGAGTCAATGAAATCCCAAAGTTCCAATGGCATTTTTTTTTTTACAGAAATAGGAAAAACAATCCCAAATTTTATATGGAACCACAAAAGACCCCAGATAGCCAAAAAATTACTGAGAAAGAACAAAGGTAGAGACATCACACTTCCTGATTTCAAGCCATAGTACAAAGTATAATAATCGAAACAGTATGATGCTGGCATTAAAAACAGGCGTATAGATCAGTGAAACAGAATAGAAAGCTCGGAGACACACCCCACACATATATGGTCAATTAATTTTTGACAAGGGTGCCAAGAACATAGAATAGGCAGTTTCTTCAATAAATGGTAGTGGGAAATTTGGATATCTACTTGCAAAAGGATGCACCTGGATCCCTATTCTATACCACTCACAAAAATTAGCTTGAAATGGTTCAAAGAGTTCAATGTAAGACCTGAAACCATAAAACTCCTAGAAGAAAACATAGAGGAAAAATCCTTGATATCAGTCTTGGCAAAGAATTCTTGGATAAGTCACCAAAAGCACAGGCAACAAAAATTGAAATAAACCAGCAAGACTACATTAAACTAAGGAGCTTCTGCACAACAAATAAGAAATTGAAAGGGCAACCTAAAAAATAGGAGAAAATGTGTTTTCCATTTTAAGTTTTCAATTTGAAAATTACATAATAATATTGACTATGCTTTCTTCAACTTGGTGTTTACACTTCCTAAATATTCTAATATGCCTCCTAGGAAATCGTTTCTCTCTGACTGAAAATGACATAGATTCCTTTAACCATGCATTCTAAGATCAAACCATCTCTTGTTTTAGAGCTGCATATGTTAATCTTGCTTTCAGATCAAATTCCTATGTTATTTCATAGGTTATTGTTGAACTTTTTTTTAGATAAAAGTTATCAACCCCTATCAAATTCCATCTTAATAATTTTAGTTCATTGTTCCAGCTCATCAATACCCTTTGCGTTAGATGGTGCTCTTCACCGCGTTCACCATTCTTTCCAATAGCATGTCATCCATAGGGCTGATGATATCTATCCATAATGCAGAGTCAAAGAAAGCAGGCATTTTTAAGGTAAAAGGACGTACATGGCTCTCTGTGCAGAAATAATTTCTCTGGCATTTGAGTCTAAGAGAACGATGAAGTAACACGATAACACGTTCCCACAACTTCAACCACTCACTTAATAAGACCTAACTTTGCACATTTAGCGTAAAGTCTCTTGCTTTGTTAAAGGTAGCAGAAGAGTTTATGAAATTGTTGTCCAACTATTATAACTTCACGTCTTGGATTGTTAAGCTTAGAATATGGCGGTACTTACGGAAACAGGCACAAAGAAGTTAAGCCTTTAACTAGAAGCAAATCCAAACACAGGCAGCCTGGCTCCAGTTCTGACCCTGAAGGGTTCATGTACCTCGTCAAAATGTAAAAATGCAACTTGAAAAGTTATGTGTACCCTATAGTGAAAGACTAAAAGGCCTAAAAATTAATGCAGCATATTTGTGTACAATTCAATCATGTTTATTACCCCTAACGACATTCACAGTGAAAATCATTTTGGAAATTTACAACACACGTCAATCATTTCCAAGTCTTTAAGGAATTTTAGAAAATGTCAGTTCAAAATATTAGAAGGATGATGTGGACAGCCAGGACTACTACATTCTTTGTTCAAAAAAAGAAGAAAAAAAAAGAAATGTTCAAATATTGATTCCACGTGTGCTTTGGTGAAAAACCTACACCTTCGAATTATTCTCGGTGGCGCAGGCAGGGGTCGTGGATCAGGCAGGGGTCGTGGATCCAGAGGGCAGAGCTCCGCCCGGCAGGACATCCGGCGGCCGCTGCGGAAGAGCCGGACAGACGCGCCCTGCGCGTCTGTCTAGCTGTCCCACGTCAGGCGCACTGCAGACGGGCGCGTGGCGTACTCCGCGTGAAACTCCACGAGGACCCGGTGCGAGGAGGCCACGAAGGGAGCTATGTTCGTGTCCTGAGATGGAGGGGACACAGAAGTAATTAATCAGCGATATTTTTCACAAGTTTGAACATTTTTCTAGAAATGTTAGCATGGTAAAAATGTACGCCATAAAGCAGCAAAAAGTTTACGGTAAACCTTCATAACATGTCTAGAAGTAATCTTGCTAAGAATATAAATATTTTATAAAAAATATTGCTGGGGTCGAGCATTGAGGGGACATGGGGAGTGACTACTGATGGATACAAGGCTTCTCTGAGGGGGTAATGAAAATGTTTTAAAATTGATCAGTGATGATAGCTACAGAGCTCTGAATTTACAAAAAGCTACTGAATCGCACACTTTAAGTAGATGGTAGATGGATTGTATGGTATGTGAATTATATCAGTAAAATTGTCATTAAAAATTGAATTTCCAATTCAAGTTCTTACTGAAATTTTCATTTTTTGGTGAAAACACATACTTATATTTGCAACTAAAATGATCTTATGAGTAAAGTATACCACTGTCTCCCCTTAATACCTACAGTTTCCTTTGGCGATTTATTTTCAAATTTTTTCTGTGGAATAGTCTATGTGTGTGTGGGGGGGAAGGGGGTGGTAAATGAGTCTCAGCTTTTTCTCATTTCCTAATCATTTATTTATTTAACAAACATTTATCAAGAGACTTCTATGTTGCAGGCATTATTTTTAACACTGGAGAATAAAAAATAAAATGAGCCATATGGACTAAAAGCTTTGCTCTCCCGAAGCTACACTGTAATTGGAGGAGGCAAACTATGAACCAAGTAAGTCAGTAAACTATCCATTCCGTGGAGATTGTCCTGGAGGTGGGAACGTCCACACCGGGTCACAGTTGCAGTTTTGGGGTCTGCTCCTCCATTCTGCGAGTCCTCCCCAAGAGCCATCCAAACACCCATTTCCAAGAGAATAAATTATTCAGCTGAGTGCAGCACAGAGAATTCTTTTTCCAAAGAGATATATCGAAAGTATGTACAATATTGTATATTCCCACATGCATGCAATTTTTCTTTCCATTTTAATCTGCTCCCAAATTTCCAATTTTACGCTGACAAACGGGTGAACAGTTAGCAAAAGTTTTAAACTCTTTGATTCTCCTAATTTTTCCTGTTTCTAGATGTTCAGTTTTGTAACTGAGAGTGTTACAGGATTTCACTGCGAACAATGGCAATTATTTTATCATAAAAGAAAACGTCTTCAAATCAGTAGTGATCTAAGGAGTGACTTCCACCATCACACTGGAAGTGGACTTTATTGGACCTTACATGCTAAAGAAATCAGTGTTATCTTTAATTTTAAAAAGAACAATTACATTTCAAACTGTGTCCACGTTTATCAAAATGTAAAACTGAGAAAATACTGTAAACAACAGTTTTAAAAAACTAACATCTAGTTATAGACCACAATTTAATGTGACATTGGTTTAAATGGCAGTAAGCTTTCTCAGTGCCTCAGTTGTCTTTTATCTGCAAAGTCCAGGTTTTCCTTATTCTTCCCACCTCATGGGATTGTCACTGTGGGGATCAAACGAGGTTGTGTGTTTGAAAGTCACTGAAAACCAAAACCAAAACAGAACAAATAAACGGAACCACAATGCAGGTATAAAGTTATGGTGTTGTTAAAATGGCCTCTTTCACTCTCTCTGGGAATGCAAATAGAGTCAAAGAAATGTGTTTTGAAGAATATATGGCAGAATTCCCAGGGCTTTGGAAATTTTGATCAATTTTCTGATATTTCTGAAATAACATAAATTTTACAAACCATATTTTTTAAAAACTCGAGATTTCCAGATAATGTAATTCTGTTCTGTTAGATTAGAAAGCCTCAATGGGTAAAGAGCAGAACAGTAAGAAATCTTCTTACTTCCTGAAATCTCTGTAAGTGTCCACTTTCAATAAAATGAGAGGGCCGTGAGGGCGGATGCAAGCAATGTTGAGTCCATGTCGGAATTCTAACAATATTTAGGAAAGATTTGGGCCATAAAAACTTTACAGAAACAACCATACTGGTCATCCAGCCCATCTTCACTGTCTCTGTGGACTTCTGCAAAGAATTCCCACAATTTTCAACAAGAAGTAGTTGAAATGGAGCCAGGCGTCCCTACTCCTGCAGAAACAAAACACGGGTCTTCCCTCCGAGTGGTGCACTGAAATCACATATGGAGCTTTTAAAAAAAAAAATGCCAGGACTCCTTCCCTGGAAATTCTGATTAGGTAGGTGCAAGCGGGGACAGGAAGTCTGTAAAACTAACTGCATAGGTACTTCTGATGCATAGTTGTTTGGTATTACTATTAATTTAACACAAGTCCCACTAGGTGGCACTCGTGCTCTCAAAATAGAAAGAAAAGTCACAAATGGTACCCAATTTGTAAAAGTGCGTTGTGCTTTGTATTTTGCCTATGTCTGCCTTTAAAAGTATATCCTGTTGCTTCCACTATTTAAACATACTATATGGAAATTCAAAAAAATCTGTGTTACTCACTGCTCCGCAATATGGCCCAGAGGATGGAGAATTCATATCTGGTCCATCGAAGAGGATGAGATAGTTCTGGACACAGTCTCCGGGATCGTCAATGCTGATGAAGTAAAAGCTGACGGTGATAAGCCTTCCGGATGGAGCAGTGATGGCCCATTCGCAGTGAGTGTGGTTTGGGTAGGTGCCCGGATAGCCGGGGCTGGTGAACGAGCCGCTGTCTCCGTACAGAGTTCCACCACAGCCTGCGAGAAATAATCACAGGAAGATCCATTCAACAAAGTAGAAAGCAGCCCGTGTGCCTTAGTGTGCTTGTAAGGCACTAAGAAGGCTGTCGTTTTCTTAAGGTGCTGAGATCTGTAAGAATTCTGGAGGCAAGAACCCTTTTCCTTTTCTTTCTTTGGGGTAACTACCTCCCACTCCCTTACCACTTCACCTCCTCCCTCCTCCATCCTTCTCCCCTACCTCCACCACATATTCCTTTGCCCGCATGTCATGACTTAGGGACAACTTCCTCAGGGTCTGCTCTGTGAGAATGGTGGGTGGAAAAACCAAGAACTGGGTAAAGCAACTGTAGGAGAGTGAAGTCGTGATATACTTCTGATGGTGCAGAGCTGCAAGCAGTGAGTCGATGATGATGTGGGGAAAGTAAAAGGAAAAGTGAAATTCCAGGGCTGAACACACAGAAGCGTGTTATTGGAGGTTTCGGCAGCAAGCATTATCATCATAACTGACTTTACCAGGCTTATAACTGACAGTTCCAAGACAGACATACTTCAAGCCAAAGCTCTTTAAGTGTTGGTGGCAACTTGCTCAGGTTGTTAATTTGCATGTGACAACTGTCATTATCTAGACCATATAGCCCTGGGGTTCCAGAGGGGGTACTGCACAGGACGAAAGGACCAGGGAAACAAGAAGAAACTCTGGGCGGGCGGGCTGACCACGGGTGTCTCGTCCAGCTTCTGCCACAATCTAGCTGTACGTTTTGGGCAACACATTAATTTGGTGTCTTATTTCTTCATCTGTAAAATGAGGACACTAGAGAGCATTGTTGAAGCATCTTTAGGTGCCAAGATTTCACTATCTATGATTCTCCTGATAGAAGCCTTTTGTTTCTCAGCACATTTTAAATGAATTATTTTTATTATTCTTATTTCGAAACTTTAGGTATTTTTGAGGCTGTTTCATAAATATATTCTTCCTCTCTTGAGTTAAAGGTATTGACATGCCTTAACCTGCCTTGAGTTACTTGATAAACATCCAACCAAAAATGCAGGAAGAAACTTACTGTCCTAAAAAAGCAATTAAGCTCCAGGACTGACAAGAAGCGGCAGGGATTGCAAAGAGCTCCACTGCTCACGTACGCACGAGGATGTGTTGCTAACGCGCCTTCTGCTAAACCTTTTTTTTTTTTTAATTCTCAGAGAACTACTTTGATAATCAAACCAAAGTTAAAAATGTGACAAAATCAGAATTCATAAATGACTTAAAAGCATTATAGTCTCTTATCTGTATTTACATGTAAATGTGTATTCTTTAAAAATAGTTATAGAAACAGTGAGTAAAAGAATTAAAAAGAATCTCTGTATTTTCATTGTTTAAAAAAATCTCTATTTTAATCAGAAAAGAATTGAGTAGACAGATGGCTAAAAAGATCTGGTCCCTTTAAATGGCCTTTTTCTATTAGTCGTCTTATGTTCTTCTCACTTCCATTGTATTTTGCCTTTCAAAATACAAATGTCTTACCGGAGGGCGATGAGGTCCAGATAATCTTGTACCCACGACGGGAAGTTGCACCATCGCTCTTAAATCGTAGGTAGAGCTCGTTATTTTGAACGAAGATCGGATTTGGCAGCAGAGTTCCACAGTACGTGCCCAGCAACGGTGAACCGCTGTCACTCCCATTTCTTACCTTCAACAACGAGTCACATGTTATTATTATTATACTTCTCTGACTGGTCATTCATTGCTCTCCATTAGCATATAATAAAATATCGTAAGGTTCAAACAAGGAATTTCTGTATGGACACAACTCGATAAATCTATAAAACTTCTGACTTTTAGAGATATTTTAAGAACATTCTGTAGCTGAATAGGTTTTTTTTTTTTAATTCACCATACTGAACAGACACATCTAAAGACAGGAAATGCGTCGTGCGTGTGTATGCGGGTGCCCACGCTGTGAACTTGGCCACCATCCGTCCTCCAACCACGCTGCCCCGACCAGCCTGACCCCAACAGACACTCCTGACATGTGGGAAAGAAACGCTGTGCAGGGAATAATGCCTTTCCGGTGCTCTTCGGAGTCCTCTGCTAGGTGTTTACACAAAGTGGCCCTGCATGGGAGGAGAAACCAGTTATCTACACTGTTGGGTCTGGGTCTTTCTCCTACAGATGTTCTTTTGGAAAGCTGATGCTCTGAGAAGAAAAGTGAGATGTTAATTCCCGCCGAGCGTGCTCACGACTTGTCCTATTCATTTTTCTCTTCACAGGAGCCAAGAGAGCGGTAGACATCTCCGGGATGTCAGAGGACCCTGACTGGGTTCTGAGGTTCTGAAGACAAATGCAGATTCCAGATGTGATCCGGGGCTTGGCCTTTGCGAGATATACTGACAGTCAGAATCCTCCACTAGAAATTTCCATTCCTGCCACAGTTAATGAGGATGAAACACTGAGTCTTTCCGGTGTGGCTGCCGTACAAACCATGCACAGTCTTCCCACCGAGAACCAGACACAGTGTACGTTATGGGCCTAAGTTGTAGTTTCCTGTCTTTGCTGATTGGACAGGAAGTTTTTGACCCATTTCTACGGGATAAGGAAGGACAGCTGGGGGAAGTTCTCACTCTTCACTTCTGGAGAGCTGGCCTTCACTCCCAGCATCCAGAGGAAAATGGCAAATATTAACTCCTGTCACTCAGGCTTGAGACGAGCTGGGAGTAGCTGCAGTGGAACTCTGAACTGATGGGATATTTCTGTCCCTTCTCCATAACTGACTCCTTCCCCTGTGTCTGCTTAGCACTGTGTAAACATTTTTAGTCTCCATGATGGGTGAGGTACACAGGTCTGAGTTGAATACCCTGATTGACACAAATGACCTGTATTTCTCTCCTCATCTCCTCCCTGCTACATCCATCTCCTCCCAGTTTCCTACCACAAGTATTTCCAATGAAAGAGGCATGAGTTTTCTCCCAGTACTTGTTACCCTATAGGTTAAGAATATCCATCAACAAAGACCTTTGATGAATTCTATCGGGGAGCGCTTTCCCGGAAGATAAAACTGTGTAACAGGTGGGGAGGAGCAATCAGCTTTTCGGAAACCTCACCAAAGATGCGGGCGTACACGAAATAAAACCCGTTTAGCGGGCTTCAAGTGAGGTTTAGATTCATATCCGTCCACAGAGGGATTCAGCATCCTCAGCTGATGCCAGCGCTATGTTGCACCTGCGTGTGAAGAATGAATTCATTTCCACCAGGGTTTGCACAGGACGCCCAGGCAGGCTCTGGATCTTTACGGCCGAGCAGAGGTGCTGAGCTCCACACGCTGTCTGTGTGGGTCATGGGCTTATTCAGAACATCTTCTGTGAACAATAACGCAACGGTCCTTCTCACTTGAATACCGGACGCCAAGTCGGGCAGGAAGGACACAAAGGGAGCTTTGCTGGTGGCCCCAGGGGTCACAAAGGTGCCAGCCCTCCAGCGGCGTAGCCCTGCTGGCTCCAGGCTCAGCCGGTTTCTCTCCTGGTGTGTTTGGGGACCGAGCGCAGGGTGGGTGGGGGGAGGATGGCAGACTGTAAGGTGGCCTCCTTGTCCTGTCCAGAGCTCTCCGTGGTGCTGAGGAGGAAGGAACAGCGCCCCTGCTCCCGCTGAACGCCTCGCCAAGGAAACTCTCTCCCCACCGTGGTATCAGAGAACTCAGGCGAACGATTTGGTATCATTTGGTTTCACGCTTATCTCCTTGCAAAGCACGCTTCTTAAAGTCAGTGCCATCGTCCACCTCCCAAATCAGCGCTTTGCCCTTGGACTTCCCTCGGGTTCTTCCAGGCTGACCTCGCACAGCACTTCCTTCAAGAAGCCAGCTCTGTCCCCAGGCTGACTCTGTTCGTCCCTCCCTCACTGCATGGGAGTTGGCTATGCCCCGTCCGTCTTTCTCGCTGGACGATGAACCACCTGGGGGCCCTGACTATGTCTTGGTCTCTTTGGATTTCTGGCGCCTGGACCTAGAAGAGGCTTGGTAAGTATGTATGGACTGAAAGAATAATGGATACGTTAATGAAATGAGTGAGGGCTATATGATTAACAGGAGGAGAGCAAAAGGTGAAAAATCTGAAGCGATCCATCATCATCTTTTAAATAACTCATCTATATGGTATCCACATGTACGTTACCTCCAAGAAATCGTGTCTGCATTCGCTCGAGTCCTCAACGTCGAATGAATGGAAGAAGAGGGAGATAGTGTGGTTCCGTGGGGCCGTGAGAGTCACGGTGCAATCCAAGTTATTGTCGTAATTCTCCGGCCACCCGGGACTCTTCAGGTTGCCAAACGCCCTATTATATGCTCTGTTGCAATCTTAGAGGGAAAAAAAAAACATGCATAATTAATGTACGTGTCCCGATATTCAGTGTTCTTTCAGCCTGACAGGAATAATGCAAAGAGATGAGTAACTCGGAACGAACTTTAGAAAAAAGCTAACCCAGTCTCTCCGTTTACCACTGAGAACACCGGGATTCAGGAGGTGGGGTGGACGGCCCGTGGGGGAATGCAGGGCAACGCCTGCCCAGCTAACGTGAAACACCCGTACGGGAAATGGGGAGCAGGAGCACTCCGCTTTGAAGGCGAACATTCTGGCCTTCTCTGTACTTTCTGGCCGCAGTGAGGTGGAGCAGGCTGACAATTAGACCCTTTTTTAAGGCATAAAGTCTCTACCTCCAACACAGAAGCTTGTCTTAGGATTTCCCTTTAAATCTTTTGATGAATTATTTGTTCTGATAGAACTGGCAAATTGTTCTTTACCATTTCCGGCAAAAAAAAAAAAAAAGAAAAAAAACACCTGGCATGTTTCTATTTGTTTTCATCAAAAGCAGCGTTAGTTTTAATCAAGCTTGAAAAGAACATTACATAAAATGGTCTCTGGAAATAAACGTCTCAGTGTCGGTAACCAAATAACACTTTCAAAGCTTCTTGGGTTTTACAAAATAATTTCCTAAGATATAGTAATTTCTTTGTGTGGTCAAGTGGATAATTGATAAAAATAACTTGTACATTTTAAAATTAACTTTAAAGAAGACACATGAACTCTGAAGGCTATGCTAACATTCTAAACATTGTAGTTAATATGACATTCACTTCACCTCTCCAGAACCCAGCTGTGGGCTGTTAACAAACCCTAATTTACTCAGCGGAGTTCATTCTAGCAATAACGGTAACAACGGCAGATTTTCCTGAGCATACATAAAGCTCCAGGGCTCACCTGAAATCTGATAGGTAAAACCCACTCTAGAGTTTTCATTAAAAGCTTCGGATTTGAAGAAGGCAATTGCAGTGCTCGTAGAAGAATAAAACGTGGGTATGGCGGAAGCGTTTCTGCCACAGAAGCGAGTTCCCGGATTTCTATTATTCTGAAATGAAATGGAAGCCACATCCCATTAGATTTCATTTCAAAAGAGAAGAGGCCATGGCGGAAATTAAACTGCATATAACAACATGCTTAAATATTCAGCCATGGAAACTACTTATAGTGTTTGAAGCTCTTGGCAACGAGACTCACCTTGGCTTTGGGATATACAGATGTTTCACATTCAATGAAACAGGAGGCCGGGAGGCCAAGTTTCTGCTGAAACCATGAGACAGACACTTGCCTCCTGAAAACAAGACCCTCCTCCCCCTTCACAGCCAAAGCCTGTGCCCTTGCTCTGAGCACATGTGACTATTGGAGCTACAGCTCTGCTACTGGGGTTCTCCAGAATCCGGAAGGCCGTACAGCGACCTGGCACTGCTCCAGCATTTGCTACCTGTCACAGACCCAGCCAGAGCTGTCAGCGCTGAGGTGAACCCCACAGGGTAGCTCATGCCGGTAACGAGGTCCCTGTCTCCCTCTGTGAAACTTGGCAGTCCTCATCCCCTCTCAAGAGGACAGAATAAATGCAGTCCAATCCCTCCATCCTTGCATAAAGACAACTCGTGCCGAAGTCAGGACACCTGCTGCCTCTCACACACGTACCTAGCACCTCCTGAGAGGCGCATCCCCCACTCCTGCTGGAGCACTCCCGGTACTCGTCTGTGTGCCTATGTCACACTGCCTCCTGCTGCTGGTCCTCTCTTACCCATGCCTGCTGTAGCGCTCTGAACTTGAACGGCATCGTTAACCACCCCTGGATACATCCACTTTGTGGCCTCGTGTGAAACTGCTTCTCTGGGTGCAAGCCATTCTTTCCTCAGATGCCACAGAAGGAATGGAGAGGGGCAGGGATGCCCAGGTTGCTCACCGTGGCCTCTGTCCTTGCATCAACGCCAGCTCTCCTTCGAGGGTCTCCACATCTGGCCAGAGATACGCTTCGACCCTTCTCCTCATCTCCACTTACTTTCTCTCTGGTTACTTGCCTTCCTTAATTAAAGACTTGTGGTGTCTTAGCTCAGAGTCACTTTCTGAACCCTTAGAGGTTTCAAGTGTTTTCACAGACGACCTGTTAGACATCCTAATTTGTATCCTTTAACACCAGTGACTCTCACCTCTACTCTCTGTGGTACCTACCCCGATGCCAGCTACCCAGAGAGACCTTTCCATCATCTACAGTGCCTCCACCACATGTTTCTTCCAATGATATCTCCTATCTCTACTCTCTGACACCTTCAGGGTTCCAGTTTCTGTCAGTTATCAGTCAATTTCTTATCTTTCCTCCCACCCAGGCTGAAACCCTTGTTCTTTTCTTTATTCATTCAATTGAAGGATATTATTCATTCGTGACAAACATTGGGTCTGATTGGAGGCCAACCTAGCTGCCATTACAGTCCAGAGCTGCCTCGTCCCCTGCAAGTGGCACGTCTGCCCCCAGACGGTAGTCTGTCCTGGTCCCCATTGTCCTGGCTTCACGAGGCAGTGGGAATGTAAAGGAGCTTTAACCGAAGGCTTTGCTCCACATGGCTCTAAGGCCTTCCGGGAAGCGTATCACTGGGACTGGGACGTGCATCCTGAGAACCAGTGGACTGATGATAACCGCGTGCCCTGCCCTCACCTGGGAGCACGGCATGTACCTCAGTGTCTCTGCTCCGTAATCGTCCAGCAAATCCAGCGTCTACTCAGCAGCCAGCACTTCTCAAACCTCACTCCACACTGGACTTAGCCAAACTGGATTTTTCTACTCCCCACCCCAAGATACACGTGCAAAACAGGGAACCCTGGACTTACAATGAGGAGAACTTGAAAACTCAGAAAGTGATAGACTGGATTCTCTTTCCCTGCCAGCATGTGCGGGTTAGGGTATGACGCCCTTAAAGTGAACTGGGTCGGTTCTTTGGTCCTCAAAGAGCAGAGAGACACCCAGGTGCCCCTCGCCCCCCACCGGTAGCTGTCTTCAGCTCATGGCTCCCTGGATAATCTCATTACTCTCATTTTTTACCTACTAACTCATATGATGGTGACAACCGAATCTTCAGGCCACCTATCAGGATCACACTTTTATGTCCCACTGTCTCCCTAATAGCTTATCCTATGGGCAATTTGGACTCATTTATTTTTTAAACAAAACAGCTTTTGTTTTTCACTCTCTCTCTTATATTACCATGGATACAATCCCACTGGACTGGGGCCAAATGGACTAATTAATTTCTGTGTGTTCTGCATTGACCCCCTTCAACACACCCTCTACATAGATGCCGCTAACAACAGAAGTGTTTCTCTAAGTGTGGCCCATGAAGCACCAGAGACGCCGAATGAAAATGCAGAGTAATGGGTGCTATGTGGAGGGCTCGGTCTTGAAGGTGGGGCCCCGTGTACGCATGCGCATCAAGACACTCAGGTGTTTCCGATGCACGTGCAAGTTTCAGAGCTCCTGACCTAAGCAATGAGTTCAAATGTTTGAACACCCAATGAAGATCTGCGTATTGCTGAAAAAGACATTAAGCTAGAAGTAATTCTGACAATTCGTTGCATTACTTCGAGTATTTTCGAGGTCTGGCAGAAGGGTCACCAGCCGTGGTTGTCATTCATCCCGTAATCGTTACCTGCGGTGAGTCCCGGAACTCTAAGTAATTCTGGCGGCAGTCTTGCGAGTGCAGCTGTAACGCCCACACAGTTATCTCGACCTGGTGATGTGGAGGGGCTTCGAACACCCACATACAGGTGGAAAACGGGACATCTGGGTGGGATGAATTGGGTGTTGAAATGTTTTGTGGGGTCCAAGTGGCATTATATGTTCCACCACAAATCCCTGAGATGGGGAAAGAGAAGAATATGTCTCGTCTTACATACACAATATTTAAAATTCTGCCTTCCCTGCCCTTCCAGCCCAAAGGAGCTATATTTACGTCATAGTGTGGAGGTTTTAGGGTATATATTCTTGGCTAAGAATTGTACTAAATTCGTTTCATGGATTAAACAGAATAATTAACATGGGGCTTAGTAGTTGACATTGAGCTTATACGGTAATTAACATTGACTTTAGTAATTAGCATTGAGTTTAGATATAAACATGGCATTATTTTTAGAGCATTAATACATGTTTCGGAATATATAAAAAAGTCTCAGTTTACTCACTGTCGATGACGGTATAGGTAGCATTAAATCCTTCCCTTTCTAAAGTTATGTCACTGACAAACTGAACTGTCAGGAAGTTGCCAGAAGAGAGAAAGGGAGCAGGTACCGTGGAACCACAAAACGTTCCAGCCAAGTTGGCATGTTCACTGTCCCCGTCATATAACTGAAAAGAAAAATAGGTCATTAGTTCTCCATTATTCACAAGGAAGCTGCATAGTTTGCACTGAAATAGACCTGAAATCACAATAGTCCAGGATTAAGAATCTTCCATGGATATCCTTGAGCTAGTTTTAACTTAGGAACAGAATCGCTAATGAATCGATTGTATTATAATGACTTTCAGTGAACACCTGGTATGCTGCCCAATTCTTTTTCTCAATGTCAAAGTCACATATGATTTTTAAAATAACGCGTCACGACAGTCAGCGAGCCCATCACTATCTTCACCTCCACGCCCACGGCCACGCTGGTCCAAGCCACGGTCCTCGTGGCCTGGTGTGTCTCTCTCCCAACAAGAGCGTAGATGCTATGGGTGGGAAGCCTGACTGTTCGCCGTGGTGTTGCCAGCACCCAGAATAAGTCCTGGCTATAGGAGCCTCTGACGAATGCCCGTTCAAACAGTGGGTGCTTGGATTTCTCTCAAATACATTACTAGAAAACAAGAGTTTTCTCCAGTTGTGTAATCTGCATGGTATTCCTAAAACGAGCATATGTGTGTGGATCCAGGCATTGAATTTATAACAGGACCATGGCCTATATAAACTTCTGAATAGCCAGGACCACTGATGTTCTTTTAAAATGTTAAAAATATGTAAAATAGAAATAATTTCATAACAAACAGAAACAATACAATTACCACTAGATGGCACTGTCTCTCCAGTTCAAATATGATTTCAGTAAAGTTAGAACCAGAAGAGACTCCAGAGTTGGATAATCTATCCCCTCATTTGGCACTAGACTAGACTGGCCAAGTTTTAGGTAATGTACTTTTTATGGTAAGCTAGTTAAAGTTTTATTATAATGATTGCTGCTTTTATCAGCACATTCATATTAGCAAGCCTTTTTATTCTATGTACTCTGTGCTAGGTCCTATGTACACAAGGATGGATGTATATGGCACTTTCCATACATTCAAGAGACTAATTTGACACAGACCAGCGAGAGAAAGAAATCCATAAATTAAACATATATATATGGAAGCTCTCTACATTGCATCTTAGAGTATCTTTATGAAGTCTTTGATTTTATTGAGAAGCCTCTGTTAGAGTCCACTGGACAACATGCCTGGGCATAATTTGGGATGGAAGAGAGAATAGGGAATGGTTTTCCAGGTCTGGGGTTGATTCATTTCAGAATCTTCTGGGAAAAAGGTTATACTGGTGCCAGTAGTTTTAAGAAGAGCAATAAGAAGAAATGATTAGAATCAACTCAGATGCAGGAATTTATTAATAATAATAATAATAATAATAATAATAATAATAATTTTATCTCTGTGTTCTTTTCCAGTACTTGGAGTGGTGTCTGGAGGGTAATGAGTGCTCAAATGAACATTTACTGGATAAATGAATAAACAAATGAATGAATAGTAGGTAATACCTGATAAGAAAATGAACCCGAAGCCTCGATAAATTGCCTATCTCCTCCCCAGAGGACAGCTCCTCCTCCTAGAGGCTGACCACAGGCTGAGCCAAGTTCAGGGGTTAAGATCGATGTTCTTGATGAGGATAGTGCTATCGTCTAGGGAGTGTTTTGTCTAAGTGTGATATTTTTTGGTCATCACAGTAATACGAGGCTATAAATGGCATTTAGTTTTTAGAAGCCATATGGCAGAATCCATCCTACAAGTCACAGGACAGTTCTGCAAATGGAAGATTGATTCTGCGTCCTCAGGCACTGATTGCGCTGAGGAGGAGCTGAAAACATTAAGTAGAAGCTGTCTCTTTTGTAGTAGCTCCATACTTCCCAGCAGAAACATCAGTCAGTTAGGGTCCCAGTTCCAAGCCCTTTCTGCCATTCACTCACTGCTCACCACGGAGGAGTGACTTAACCCATGGCAGACTGGCATCAAGAAGCTGGGCGTGCTCTCTGCAGCTTGCAGCCCCCACGCCTCCGTCTCCATGGTAGCCAGCATCCCACAGGAAGCATCTCTGTGGTGCTCCTCTAAAGCTCCACTCAGCAGTCCCA
Source organism: Macroglossus sobrinus (assembly GCA_004027375.1). Taxonomy (NCBI): domain Eukaryota; kingdom Metazoa; phylum Chordata; class Mammalia; order Chiroptera; family Pteropodidae; genus Macroglossus; species Macroglossus sobrinus. The sequence continues at coordinate 291,660 of PVKZ01001073.1, read as the reverse complement.
TCTAGGAAGCCTTTTCCTGACCCCAAAATGAGGTCGACCATTCTCTTCTGTTCTACTATTCTGTGTTGTTCATATTAATCACTTTTGTCAAGTTGTATAACCATTTATAAGCTTACATGACGGTCTTCTCACTCTATAGCTTCTTGAGGGACTGCATTTTAACTCCATGTCTCTAGTTTGGGGTGCAGCATGAAATCATGCCACATGACTCTTTATGGGATGGATGGGATGTTAATTGCCACAGCGACCAGCCAGTGAAATACACAATTCACTATGCACCTCAATAATGTTCCAAGTGAACCCTTTCAAAAACAATAGTGATATAATTACGATTGAATAATGGAATTGGCTAGTTTTCACTTGTATATCTACCAACAAAATTAAATTAAATTAGCTTTTCTAAAAAGTGATTTGATTATAATATCTAAGAAACAATCTAAAAGGAATCAAATGTCCCATTTATCACAGAGAATCTCTTTAATAACGATACTTCCAGGCTTCCCACTCCAAGCACTGTTCTTTGATCTGCCAATTTGGTATAAGTTGAAAAGGTTGGCAAGTGAGGGAAATTGCTTTCCCAAGAAAGAAAATAAGGGTAGATCTGAATAGAATTTCTTTTTTTAAAAGAAGGGAAGTTTATTTTGAAGCTAGAAAATAACTCCTTGTTTTTGATATTGCTAAATATTGTGAAAATTCAGAAAATCACTACTTGTTTTAATGACATTATCAAATCACGCTCCCAGAAATGGATCTTGAGAATATATCTTATCAACCCTCCCAGCAGCACCCCACATGAATTTATATTTATAATAATGTATAAATAAATCAATTATTTTTAATACTTTAAGAATAGATTGCACAGACTTCATACCCATCTCGAATTACACAAAGGGGGAAAATAAAGAAATCTGTTTACAAATTATACTCCAGGCACAGTGCTGAACACGAGCATATATTATCTTTATCCTCAAAATAGCCTTGCAAGATAGGTATGATTCTGGGATCTTTATAGTTTGTTTTTAAATAGATGCAGCGGTGAGGCATCAGGGGTACATGGAAATTTGAGAGGTGGCAACACTGGGTTTGAGTCCATCTTATCTGTCTCTGAAGCTCATTACCTTTCTGTAAAGTCAGTAACTCTCAAAGGGTCTTAAACCCCAGCTTTACTGCCTCTCTGGCCATTTTGGTCTAATTTTAGGAAAGAAGCATTCAACCTGGACAGACATTTCTCTCGTTATCTCTAGTTTTTCATGAACTCCCTCTCATCCAGCTTCTATGTCAATACTTTATTTAAATGGTTGCCATCCAATCTGTGAGTTTTTCTTCATCTTAACCTTTCCTGGCCTCTAATTTACAATTTAATACTGTTGACCACCCATCGTTGGTCAAAGACTCTCTCTCTTGACTTCAGTGATGCTGCATTACTCCTGTTTTGTTTTGTTCATGACTCGTGTTTCTTTTGTTCTCTAGCTGCCTCACTGTGAATCTTTCCTGGAGTTGAGAGGGACCCTGGCTTTCTAGCTCCAGGCTGTCCCCCTTCAAGAAAGCACCATTTCTCTAAAAGGTGTGTGTGCCCTTTTGCTGTCTCCTTTCTATCTGTGTTGTCTTCCTGCTGAAGCTCCGCTCCATCCTCTGTCCATGGACAATGCCCTTTGTCTGCCCTGCTCTCACCCAGCCTGGACCAATCCCTCACAAAGGCAGTCTCCTAAGAGGACTGACATTCTCCTGCTCTCCTAGGCGTGGTGCTCATCATAGTGAAAATCTAAGACAGTCTATAATCAAGTGTGTATTCCATCTATGACTTTTCCTTCCCTGCCTTAAAAACAAAAACAAAAACAAAATAAACAAAAAACATTTCTTTAAAGGTTAACACAATTTTTTGGACTTAAAAGTTTCTCTCACTTCAGGTTTGTCGTCTCTGCGCCCTCCTTACATAACGGTTACCTCCCCCTGGGGTCCGAGCTCCAGACCCTCCCCTGACGATCCAGCCCGAATGCCCATTCCAGCCTGGCCTCCTTCAGTTCCCCTCCGGCACATCACTCCATAGAAACCCCGCAATCACTCTTGGTTTTCAACGGAATCAGATCTAAATCATCAGTTTGTTTCAAGAGCCTCTGTAATCTGGGTGTTTTTCATTTAGACATTCTCACTTCTTGCTACTCTTTACTTATGTTCTGCTTGAATAAGGCCAGTCTCTTCGCCCTTTAAGGAGCATGCACACCAGTGTGCATGCCTCTTCTTATGCTCACCGAGCCTAGAACGCCTTCTCTCCAGGCTTGAGTAGCTTTCTCTCACTCTTGTTCATGCGAGACTACCAGGAACTTTCCTCCCTTTTCAACTCTCATGCCGCTTCAAGCCTGTTTCCACTGTATTAGTTGGCTCTCAAATAGTGACTATCCTGAATTGCTTATCGTTGATTTCCCATCTCTTAATTTGGTAATCAGATTTAACCTCCTCATGGTCAGAAACCTTGCCATATTCATTGTTTCCCTCCCCTATCCCCAAGAATGTAGTACTATATATTGCTTGATACTATTTAAAACTTTAAATTCATACAGCCTGATAGGTACAATAATTTAATATTAAAAAGTCATTAAAAATTGAGCTAAAAAAGTCTTTGATTTATTTTTAATGAGACCTTAGAACTAAGATATTCCCACATCTAAAGGTAATATGAAAAATAAATATATAAACTTTAAAAATAGATAAATTAAGGGGTGATTATTTATATACAGGATTTGCCAAAAGTCCTGTGAGTATCTCTTTCCACATCATCCATCTTCCAACAAACCATCTCTTGACAAGGCATGGATGAACAGTGAATCCTAAAGCTAATGTTAGAAGCCACACAGAGTTTTTGAGTCATCCCTATAAAAGTTTAACTTGATATGAAGATAGAGCATCTGTAATATTATACATTAAAACATTGTAGAATGGATCATTTAAAATATTAGTAATACTCACAATTTTCACGACTTCCTATATGGTATAAAGTGCAGTATGCCACATAAAAGTCTGGATTAGAAGACTCGGTTAAGAAATATAATAGCCTTACCTTCACATAATCATAAATGCATCTTTGAAAAGCAGATGCTGACTCCAGAGCAAATGTATTGAAGGTGAGTTTAATTTGTTTGTTTACAGGTGCAATTATGAACCATACGCAGTTTAAGTTCTTGTCATATCTTCCATCTGAATCAGAATCGGGAGAGGCAAAGGTGTAATTTGACCCTGTCAGATAGCCGCCACAACCTTGCCGAGGTCCTGTGTTAAAACAAAGACACACACACCTGAAATTAATATAATATTGTATGTCAACTGTTACTGAAAAAAAAAAAATTTAAAAGAGTAACTGAGGAGATGCTCTCAGTAGACTTGTTAGGGAAGGAAAAAAAAAGAGAAAAAATAATAAAACAAACAAACAAAAGACACATCACTAGGCACACCAAAGAGAACAGATCTTAAGTTTTACACGGAGGCTTTTAAAAATCATATTGTTTCTATTTTCTCCCACACATTTGTAAACACTGTCAGATTGTTCACTGAGCTTCAGTGGGCGCAGGCAGTGTTGTCTCTACTCGCCTCGATTTTTCTTCTCCATTCCTCTCACTAATCCCTCAGTCCCCTTCTTCTCACTTACACGTAGCTATCTAGAAAAATGAGTAACCAGATTTGTTCTATGTGCATTTTTAGAACTGCTGTTGTGATTTATTGAAGCTTTTTCTATCCTTGAGAAATCCAATTTATAGAAAGAAAATATTTTGCATAATAAAACTGGTGGAAACTGTGAACATGTTTTACTTTGATGTTCTGTTTTTATGAACACTATCCTATTGAAAACTAAAATTTATGAAGAATTTACCCAACACACCAAGAAAACTGTCTTCCAACAAACCTTTAATTAAATAATCTATTAGAAAGAGGCATTTAACACTGCAGTCCAGTTTGTATTACACCACGCTCTCTATCTGATTTTTTCCTTTTCCAAAAAGAAAGGAAAGCAGAAGATCTTTATTGAAGCAAAAAAAATCTACTTTGCAATAAAAACTTTGAAATTCAGAGCAAGAAGAGAGAAACAAAAAAGAGAGATAAAAAAAATACTCTCACGATGACTAAATTGTCTACTATGAAAAAAAATATGGAAAATCCTCATAAAATTAGATTTTGTTTTGTCCACTCCACAGCCTAAGCCAATACCTCAGAAATGATGTAAAGAGGGCAGAAAAGGAAGAAAAATTTACTAACAATTTCAAAAACAACAGTGAAGATGAGTTAAGCTCAAAACTGGGTGCTCAAAGTAATGTTCATAAAGCTTGCGTTCTATACAGATATTTATCATTACAAATTCCAAAGTTAAGTTTCACCGTCAAAGGCCTTCTTCGCTTATTTTTCTCATCCCATTTAATTAGCTGTTAACAGTGAGAAGGTTGATTTCAACATTAGGGGGCGCTAAGACTTTGTACTTGGAGCTTGTAGGCAATATGAACGACAGCAGCCCTCAGATGCAAAGGGTTATCAAGGCACAGAGTAATTTTCAGGGCAGATGCATTATTTAGTAGGTCAGACTGCCCTGCCCATAGCTTCCAAGTCATGTCAAACTATAGATTATTTGCACAGTCAGACATTTCCTGGAGCTGAAATGCTTTCAAAGGCCCAGTGCCTGAGAGATCCACAGATGGTATCGAGGACAAAATTATTCTGAAACCAAAGTAATGCAGAGGACTGCATTACATATCACTAATAATTATTTTCATATTAAACAGGACTGGAAACTAAAAAAAAAAGAATTGGAGTTCGCACAGCTTTTATGTGAGTGTCAACTGATTTTTACTGAAGAAAACCACTTGTGTTTACTGACGTGCATAGCAGGAAAGATCAATTACTTAGGGTATTAACAAATTGATAAATTTATTTATGTAATAAATATTATTTAAATATTTAAGGAAACATATTTAGTATTGAGGTGGGAAAAAGATGAATAGTAGTTCAATAGCAATGATAGGACCTAGATAAAGAATGACGGCACAATTTAGAAACTGATAGATCCATAAAAGAGGCAGGGAAGTCTAGTGAGTTTTGCTAGAAAGGGAAATTACTCTGGGCTATGAGAATCTAGAACGTTCAAGGAGGAGGTGACATTTGATCTGGGTCTTGAAGGATAAATAGGACAAGACCATGTAGAGATGGGGTTGGTATTGGCAATTCCAGGTGGAAAGAACCTCATAACCAAAGGTTAAGTGGACAAGAATTTCAGTACATGCTTAGGAAAGCATAGTTCTGGTAGTGAAAACAACAGAGTACATATTATATTATTGGACTGTTAGGCTTTATTCTGGGGATCCACTTGAAAGGTTTTTGATCAGAGGAGTGGAAGGGTCCGAAGGTATTTTTTAGTCGTCTGATCTAAAAATGTACCTGTTAGTAGCATTTACATGTAAAGAAATGGGGCTGGAGGAGATGAGACCGAGTAAGAGGACACTGCTGTTGTTTGGGCGGGAAGTAGCAACGGGCAGTGAAGAGTGAGAGGTCTGTGCACGGGAAAACGGTGCTGCTGAGCTTTATTCTATCACTACATCAGCTCCAAAATCTAAATGCTATTTTTAAGAATTCAAGCCATATATTTTGTCACTACTTGTCTATCGTTACTAATAAGTAAATAGAGGCAGAATGATAATGGTACATGGTCACAGTAAGTGCCATTATACACACTTACCATACAATGCTGCTGCTGCTGCTACTACTACTACTACTACTACTACTACTACTACTACTACTACTGCTGCTGCTGCTGCTGCTGCTGCTGCTGCTGCTACTACTACTACTGTCATAAGACATTGACACCCTTCCTCGAGGGAACCCCAGAGCAAGGATCCGTAAATCGCTGGTATATATTGGCATGATTCTTAATTATTCAGTCTCTCTCTTCTCAGTGCACTAGAATGAACAGAGGGCATTATTCTATCCACTTGATATTAAACTTGGCCATATGACTTTGTTTAAACAATGCAATATTTGTGGTCTTGAAGTGGAAAGAGGCCTAAAATGGGCTCATGTTTTTCACTCGGCCTTTTGTATTCCTGTGACCCACCAAGAGCTCGTGCCCTGGGTTACTGCTAGTGAAAGAGAGAGTGGATCCAAGTAGAACAGACCTGAACCCAACCTGAACTCGAGAGCCAAGCACAGTTACCTTGCAGCCTGGAAAAGAGGCAGGCAAACCAGTCTGCAGACCCACAGGTGATAAAAATAAATGCTCTAGGTATCAGCCACTGAATTTTGGATGGTTTGTTATGCAGCATTATTGTGGCACTAGTCAACTAATACACAGATAGCTTATTCGAGTTAGCCAATGGTAATAGAGCACATTGCTTAATTCTTAAAATATACACATGGAATAAAGAAAATGGAGAACTAACATTGCCATCAGATGATCCTGTCCAAGAGTCAAATAATTAAAGTAAATATAAAATTATGAGTGAACTCTATAACTAATGCTATATATGACTCCAAGTAAATATAACATTATATGAGTTATTAATCAAATGACTGAGGTAAATGTAGTATTATATGAATAAACACCTTTGGGTGTTCGTATGGTGCAGGAAATGGTTATGACTGTTCTAATGCCCCCACTTTTATATGTAAACATAGTCCAAGTGCTCTGTGCTTCTGCTCCTCCTATGGCAAGTTGAAATGTAAATGCATGTCTTTGAGGAAATAAGAGGAATATTAACAAGAAGGTTCTTTACCCAAAGTACTATTGCCACATTACTGTTTCTATATTCCCACACAGCTAAGTGTACGGGAAGAACAAGAGGGAATCTTTGACTATGAAATAGTGTCACACATAAGAAAATATTTATTTACTATATTGATATTTTAAAATTCCTTTGTTTAAAAATTAGTATAAGACCTTGACCTTGATGTGTTGTTCAGCATCATAAATCCATTAACTCCTTGTCACTACACATTTTTCTACCCCCCAGAAAACTCCCATCTCTCAGCACCTCCTTCATCAGCCAGTAGTGTCGGACGCATTCTGTACTGACACTTCCTGTGCCCAAGAACAAATGTCACTCTACGCTTCTTCCCCAAATGGAAACACTTCCTACAAACGAGCTATTTCTTGAGAGAAAAAAAAATGCTGGGCTAAAGAAATATTGGAAATACAAACCCATAGTAAGCAGTGAGATTTGGGTTAAGATCTGCTTAAGTGAAAATCAGTAACTGAACCCTAAGTTATTTCTCTCGATTATTAAACTTCAAAGTGAAATGAATCTCAAGCCAGGATAGATCCGATAAAGTAAGAAACGCTATATTATCTAAGAGAAAACATCTCGGAGGCTTTAGTGGGATCAGATACATTTCTAAATCCTTATCTTGAGAATTGACATTTTTGTGGCTGACATTACATGGGGCGGCTTTTTATTATGGTCTCCAGATAAGCTGTCTATCCACCTCTGGATAATCACTACTTGGACAAGTGATGGAGGGCTGGTGTACTTATGACAAAGACTGGCCTAACTGTAGGCATATTCTTTTTCCCCAGTAAGCCAGAAATTCAGAAATTAAAAAAACAATGGTAAGTATAAGTAATTACTTAGTGCATAAAACAATAAAAAAGCTTTTTGTGCTTAAAATGTATATAGAATTAACACAATTAACCTTAATAGAATAAAAGGCAGGAAGTAGATAAATGGATTTAAAAGATTCAAAGGTCCTTGCGCTTATAAAGACCAGTTCTAAATTAGATTCTAATGAGTCAAGGATGACTATTGTAGTCTTTAAGATTACTACTAAGAGTTAAAGAACGTATAATAATGATTTTTAAAAGAGAGTGATAAAAACTGATCAATTCAAAAAAGGCGACAAAGGATAGTTAAAGGAACACGACAAGTGGAACTGTGACCAAGCCATACAACCGTCTATTTAAATCCAACAACACTAGCAATTTTATTTTATGTAAACACATTACATTTTCCAATTGAAAGACAAAGTAAAACAGAACCCAATTACATTTTTTGGGACAGAGAAAGGTTGAAAGTGGAGAGCTGAAAATAGACTCTGCAAACATGAATGGAAAGAAAGCAAGAGAAAAAAAGCTATGACGTATCAGAAAAGGTAGACACTGGGTAAACGAAATTTTAAAATGATATGCAAAATGATACGAGTCAACTCACTGGGAAGAGATAAGAAGTTTAAATGTGTATGTGCCACATTCCATTTCCTCTAAGGAAAAAAGAACAAAACTCTAGCCCAGACCTTTGAACTGACCTTCTAATTCTCATGTCTGATTACCTGCTTCACATTAGCTACAGGGCACCCAAATTCTCCATACTAAGACGAAAAATTATTATTTCTCCTCCAGAACCTAGTCGTCTTCCATACTACTATTTGGATAGTAGTATCACAAAATATGGTCCAGAAATCCTCGGATCATCTTTTTTTTTCCTGTTCCCACCCTCCCTTGTTCAAATACTACTGTGTCCTACTAACCGTACATCTTAAGTATTTCTCCTTTCGATCCCTTCTTTATTTTCACATTGCTACTGCTCTCATCATCCCCTGTCCTAACAACTGCAATACTTTCCTGTTTGTTTCCTGCCTAAAATGCTGCCCCTGCTTCAAAACATCATCCTCACAGGTGCAAGAATGTGCTTTCTAAAACACATTCAATTAGGTCACAGCACTCTCTAGTTCACAACAACCAGTGGTTCCCCTTTGCGTATGAGACAGAGCCCTTGACATCTAGGCCATGCTCATCTTTCCTGCCTCTGCCCCTAATTGTTCTCCACCTAATACCCCAAAGCATTGCCAAGCAATGTGCAGGCCAATCTGCAGCCTCAGAAATGGGCTTCATTTGTATCTCTGTACATGATTTATCTTCCTCGTAGAATGAGTGTTTCTCAGTGAATGCCTTCTCACCCTTCCAAGTTAATACTACTTATAGCTCAAATTTATTGCATGCTAAATGAGTTCCAGGGAATGTTTTAGCTTAATCTTCACCACAGCCCATAAGATAGTTACTATCAGTGTGTCCATTTTACAGATGAGAAAATCAAGGCATAAAAAAACTAAATACTTTGTCCACAGTCAAACTTGTTGGGATGTACAAAAACTGGGTTTGAGTCTAGGAAGTCTGGCTCCAGAGCGTCCACTCTTCATTCGGGGTTCATGTTGTGGTGCTTTCCTCTAATATCTTGTATCCTCTTTACTCAACCCCAAAGTACCACAGATCCCTTCTTTTCTGCCCCCACTGCCTTCGGTAAATATGTCTGTCAACAAGCATTTATCATCCCGAATTTACGACCATTTGCCGACTCTTCTACCTGAGTGAACTTCTCAAGAATAGGGACTTTGTTGAATTTCATCTTTGTACCCGCAAAGGAAAGCTCAATGCCTAAATAGTAAACAGCTGGTGAGCACTGTTGAATGAACAATGAAGGAATGAATAGAAAATATAAATAGTTCTTATTAGATGGATTTTTGCTTTCTAGTCTTTATTGGGGGAATTCTTGAAATTAAACATATTTCTTGATTTATAAATGTGTTACTATATTATAAACTCATGCATATGTGCATATATATAGATACATATATATGTATCCATATATATATATATATACTCTTTTTTAAAAAACCAAAATGACAGCTTGGTCTATGTATTAACCTGTTTTAAAAGCTAATTTAGTTGACTTCTATGGAATACTTAATTGTGAAAAATCAATTAGCAGAACAACAATAAAAGCATCACTAAAAGATTTAAAATGCTGCCTAAGAAGTAGTTTTCAGTAAGAAAATGCTTCTTTAGCTAAAAATTCGTCATGATAAATGCTAGGTCTGTTCCTTCAGAAAATCTAATCTCTGAGTATTAGAATTCAGCAGGTAGAGCAAATTTAATAATTTGTAAATGGCAGGCTACATTAGTGTACAGCAGCTCTATTTAAACAAAGTAAAACTTGAGAGTACCTTTTTGTTGACTAGATGGGATGCTACCTGATTCATGAGTCATTGAATAAAGCCAATTAAATCTTTAAAAAAAAGAAGTAAAACTTTACTCAACGTTGACAATTACAAACTCAAAAGTTATCAAAATTTGAAACTGTGCTGTTTAGAGAAAGCAAGATTAATTGCAGTGTGCTACTTAGACATAAAATGAGTTGCAACATAAAAGATAAAGAATTAAAAAATCAAGGCCTAGTATCCAATCGCTTTTTAATAATTACTGAAACAAGGCCATGGAATTGCTTTGCTGTTCTTGTTGATATATTAGATTGTGAACGGTGCTATTGATATTTCAACTTTTACTACTCTGGTGGCAGTATTATTTAGTGGACACAAGAATTACTTTCCCAGTTCTGCTCAAGACTTGCTAAGTGACCTTGGCAAGTCACTTAATTTCTTTATGCCTTAGTTCGCCAACTTGTAAACTACACTATATGATAAGAATAACAATCAGGGTCACATCATAAAAATAAAGGTCCAACTCCTTCATTTTGTTAGAATTCTGTGGTTAGGAATTTTACTAAATTGGAGGCCATAATTTCGGGCTAGAGGTTTTTTTTTTATTATATACAGATTTATTACTCTCATATTCCAGTACAATTATTCTCCACATAACTGTTCTAATTCTTTACCATTATGCTATGCAAAGCCAATGAGACAGTTAGAACATTTGTCTGTCAACATCAGAAAAATAATGGGCTTTTACTGCATATATATATATATATGTAAAAATAATATCTGATATATTATGTTAATGTCATATAAATGCACATATTATACATATAAGTATATAATATGTGCATATATTACAATATAAACATAATACTGTATGTAAATATTATTATTTATAATATAAATTTATAGTTTATATATTATAAAATAAATTATACAATATATTTACATAAATATATAATGTCCACATAAGTCTAATATCTAAATTATATAATAAATTTATATACTATATAACTATTTTGCAATATAAAATTATAATATAGATAGGTAATATAAGTAATATATATAAGTAATAAATATAGTATAAATGTATAATTATATTATACTATTTGTAAATAGTATATATTATTAAAATATATTTTATCCTTTTCTTATAGAAAGGCAAAAACAGTGACTGCTATAATTATGTGCAATATTTATATAGTAACAGGATATTTCCAAATATACTATTCGGGACCAGGTACAAATTGGAAACGATAGAAAGCAGGCAGTGTCAAATAAAAACATGCAAGTGGAGATAAGTAGCTGTACTTGCCCCGAATTGTAAGAAAAACAATGGCTGACTTCTCAGAAAACTCCCTCAGAATCTCTCTGGTCCCTGGGTAAGTTTATTGATGGCCACAGAGGTATTGTGGGTTGATTAAGAAAATCAGGAATTTGGGAAACAGTCTTTTTTGGTTCAAAGCTTGGCTTTACCTCTTAGGAACCCTCTGACTGCAGATAAATAACCTAATCTCTTTACTTCTTATCTCCTCCTTTGTAAAGTGGGATAATCTCTAGGTTTTGGGTGGCTGTGAGGATTAGACGAGATAAACTACATGAAGTGCCTCATGCAGTTGTTCAGTGACAGGGGACAGTTTCATTACCCCTGGACTTGTGTCACAGGTCTTCACTTGGGAGTGAGCAGAAAGCTACCACCCAAAGTTAACAGATTTTTTCCATATGTCAGAACAAAGAGGATACAGTCCTAGAGCCCTGACGTTTTGTTTTTAAGCAATTGATTTACAGCCAAATAATCTTTTTGGCTGACCAGATGTAGTTTGCATGTACGCTCCTCGGAACGCTCTGCCAAGCCCATGTGAGTAATGATAATGATTACTATAGGAAAACTATGGTGACAAGTAATTTAACCCAAAATGTCCAGTTATCTAAGACAAAACTGGGCTACATTTTGGGGAGATCTGGTATGGCTTAAGTTATAAATGAATAATTGCTCCCCTGCTTATGTTTCCTTGAATGACTTTCAAAGTGTTATCTTATATTTTACCGCTAATTCGCTTCCATCCCTTAGCGAGGTCTCCACAGGACCATCTGGTTTTAATTTCCCACAGCTTCTCCTTTAAGACCAGGGGCAGCAATCTGGTCCTGCTGCGGGACAGCTCTGATGCTGGAATATATTTTAATAAAAACCTTTCCTTTCTTTTTTGCTGAGCTGGAGTTTTACTCCTGTCTTCTTGCTTTTGTACGGTTTTGGTGAACTAAGCATTTGTTGGTTTCTTTATCATATTCCCACATTCCCAGCTCAGCAAAAAAAAAAAAAAAAAAAAAAACTCTTTTCAGTAAAACCCACAAAGGATAAACTGCAGATAACCTTGTCTTTAGCATCAGCTCCCAAGGGTAGTCCAACCACCAGGGAAAGCTACAAGGCTTTTTAAAAGGGGTGAAAATAAGCTTAGTCTAGTTTTCTGCAAATGGGTTTACAATTTCAGCTCATCTCATTCTCAGACTTCATCAGAGGGGGCAAATGACATTAAGAGAACAGACAAACAACATTGCTTTCGAGTAATACCCCATTATTGCTAAACTAAGAGCTATTTGAGCAGTGGCTTATAACATTATTCAGGCTATAATTCAACTATCTTATTGCACTTGTACTTTTAAAAATGATGTGGTTTGGCAGCTTATATAATGCGTAAGGACATACACATCGACATTATGTCATTGGATATTTTTAAGTTTATTCTTTTACTCTTTAGCTACAGAATTTTAGAATGCCTCTCAAGATCCAAACTTAACCAAAACTGAGAGACTTAAAAATAACTGGAAGCCAAATGGAATTTGATATGTGGTTATATTTTTCTCCATTTCTGGTGGCTATATTTTCCAACATTGGAATATTTTCCAATATTCCAATCTCGTCGGCTTTCTCTGTCTCCCTTTTCCTCTCCTCTTATCCCCTAAGTCAATCCTTGTTGAACTCCCTCGTCTTCTCCCCACCTCTGCCCCTTGTCTTCCTTTGGCACATTTGAGAGGCATTATTCAGATGTTAAGGGAGCAGGTGAAAATTGATTGGGTCTGATCCGGTATTCCTGATTCTCTAAGGAAGAAAGTGATCCAATTTACTACCCTTAGAAATAGCTGGACTATATGAACCAAGACTGCATTTTGAGAATGAGGCAAATCTGGATAAAATATAGTGTATATCATATTGTATACGTTACTATGATTATGAAGCAGGCATAATTTATCCACTTATTCTTGAATTCATTCATATAACCAATATTGATGGAGTAACAGTTAAGAGCTAGGCCTGTGCAAGGACTTACACTATAACTGAAATTTAGCTTTGATTCTAGATTTAAATTATAAAATGTACTTTAGGGTTTGCTGGTTAGATTTCAGTGAAAAGTGAATAAGAAATCACTGTTCCATAAAGTGGTCCTGTTAATAATGACCCCTGTCACCCCTCCCTCACTTTAGAGACAGGATGGAGTGGGTCACAGAGCCCTAGAGAAATTCAGGACTTCAAAATTAGTTTCTAATACAAACAATCGTTCTCTTTGACATCTGTGGTCCTTTACAGGAATTATCTACTTCATCCCCATCAGAGTCTTAAAAAATAGAAAGTGGTAATGCTTTAAACCGATCTTTTCTTAGTGGATAAAATTGAGCTCAAAACCGTTATAGGACTTGCCTAAAGCATCTTGCCGGGCAGTGACGCGACGCGAGCCACCGGCCTTCTGGTCCACAGCTCTTCCGATCTGGGCGTGTTTGCAACTTGGGGACCGTGATTCACTTTGTCCTTGTTAAGCACGTGCTTTGGTATGTTCGCCTTTGTCTCACAGCAAAGGTCTATGGCTCTGACCTTAATGCCACCTGACTCATTCTCCGTGAGGCAAAGCCCCCAGGGGGAGGGAGACAGACAGTGGTCCGCGCCCTCAGCATGGGGGCCGGGAGCGGTAGCCATGGGCCCAGGATTTACAGCCTGAGGTGTAGTGAGCCCCTAGTCACGACATTCCCTTGCCCCTGGTATTGCCATCGCCTCTGGGGTGACAGCCTTGCCCCTCTAGGCCATGCCATCCTGAAGGTATCGCTCTTCGCTCTCTCCCTGGCAACTTGCTGATGCAAATGCCTACAAACCTCATACCTAATTGGGCCAAATTCAGTTTTTGGCCCTGACATTTTGTTGAAGTATTATAGAATCTATCACTCAATAAAACAAATGACACAGCCAATAAATGTACTGTAACCCCCCTGTCTAATTCCACATCTACAAGCTTGGTGTCTGACGTGATGAGCGTGTCTGGAACAGACTGAGCAGCTTTCTGCCATGAGACCAGCAGAGGAGAAGGCAAGGGGGCTGTGCTGGTTTTAACACATGCTGGCAAGTGTGAAATGCTTCATGAATGATGCAGGGAAGCTCAGCCCTGGCCAAGGCAGATCCTGTTGGTGAAGGAGGGGCAGCCACTCAACTGGTGGCAGTTAGCAGAACAAAGAGCACCCGAGAGTGTCACTTCTGCACCATGGAATACGCCCACTTCAGCCAGATCCACAGGACGGAGGGCTTTTCAATCCGTATGGGATCACAGAGACCACAGATAATCAGATGAAAGCTATCCCTGCAGAAAAAAGCTCGTATTTCCAGGTAACTCCGGGGTTCCACTGATCCCCAAGGCCCAGCATGGCCACATTGCAGGTTATCGGTCATTTGGGATTGATTATTCATGTAGTATTGGCGTGCACGTGCAAAGAGGGACCACAGAGCCCCATACAGTTAGATGACAGCAGTAGTGCCATGAGAGGACACCCCATTTCACTACATCATTAGCAACTGGCAACAAACTAGGGATATTTCCCCCACTGTGTTCTGACCCATTAGCAATACAAATCCATAACAAATGCACGAGGAGCAGTTTACCTAACAATCCCATAATTACGTGAGCCGGCTCTTTAGTGACTTCTGAAAAATTAAGGCAGATATTTATAAAGTATCGCCAAGTATGTGATCCAAACAGCTAAACGGCGAAACTCTAGTGTTTTAATCAAGGGGAACTAAACTGAGATGTTGCAGACTCAGATGGTCTCCTCTTCACGTCACTTATGTGCTCTGTGATGATACTGCTTTCTGGGCAGAACTGACGCATCGGAAACAAAAAGTCACTGTTCAGTCCACTAAGTTGCTTTCCTTCTCCTTCCGGGAAACACAGAGTAGTTTTAAACGAATGAGACGAATTTGAAAGGTGCATCCTAACAGCCAAATCTAAGATTTTTTAATCCAGATCTGTAACTAAAAGATAATACGAACACTAGAATTCAATCTACTTTTTCCTTATCACAAACAACAAAAACAAAACAAAATTTGAGTTATGCAGAATAATCTGCTAATTTATACATGTGACCTTGTATAGTAACACTATACAAGATTCTAGCCCTTAGGCTTTGAGTAAAAATATCATCCTTAAAAATGACTTAAAATTACCTAAATACTTCTAGTGGCCAATGATATTTATACAGATGAAAAAAAGAGGTAAAAGTCCCCATCAGGAAATGCAGTGGTAGCACAAGGCTGGCAAGTAATGGAATTCCATTTCTGCTCTTTGCACTTAAACTTTTTCCTGTGATCAGAAAATAGCAGTAATGGACTGAAAGCGTCCAATGCTCATACATGAACAATGCCTCTGACAGCGCAAGATTTTTTTTCTTCTGTGCTACTTCAGTTCAGTAAAATCACAATAAGTCCGAAAGCATCTCCTTCGTAGCCCAGAAAAACATAGTAATGTAACGAGGCTAGAGAATACCGGCTAACTTGGCGAGTCTCATGCAGATGACAACAACCCTGCTTTAAGATGATTTCAATGGTCATGTGAGACTATATTAGGGGGGAAAAAAAACAACTGGAAGGCGGGTAACAAGAGCAAATGAAAATATATGCCATTTGCTCCTAAAGGCTATGATGACAGCAAGAATACACGAGTTCTTTTGCACAAAAACCATCTCCAAGGGAAAATTAAATTTTCTTTCAAAATAGCCTCCTGGGTTTTGGAGCCCACTTCACTTAGGCAATTCCACGAAGAAGATACTCTCTGTCTGCAGCGAGACTTGCTTTCAAGTTACTGTTGACACAACCAAGTAGGGAAGATGACAAAGGGATTTTCTGAGACAATCTGCCATGATGGCTGCTGTTCATTGTGGAAGTCTCCAGAATGCAATGTGTTCCCTCAAGAAATGCACACACACAAAATGATGCCAAACACAGAGATTTAAGGGAAGCTCTGCTTTGAATCAAGGGAATGAAGATTATCTGCAGCATAGGGTAAGGATAAAGAGAGAGTTTGAACAGTAAGTCAGGATTTTTACTGTAGCAAACTTCCCAGGTCTCTCTGAAACTTAAGAGTGTGGGATTTGTTTGGTGAGCTCTTTGCTATCAGGACATGAATCACATCTATATTCAAATAGAAGAATCAAAACACTTTACAAAGTCAAATACAAATTATCTCAGACTGTACCACTGATGATACGAGTATAGATAAATGGAGGGCTGATTAACTACCTTATATTTAAATGATTGAAAGTTCTGAATTAATTTTATAGAGGCAATTATTTCTCACATACAGTGGGAATAAACTGAGGTGCTATTTTTGATTTATCCACACCTAGCTTTTCCTTTCACCTCTAGATGGCTTCCAGATCACTCTCTCCAGCCCAAATTGCTTCTGAAGCTTCAACATCCTCCTCTATTTCTCCATTTAGATACCTCATAGGCACTCCAAGCCCAAATGCTCCAAACTGAATATAATATTCCATAAATCTTAGCTTCCTAAGGCACCACTCTCCAACAACTTACTCAGAAGAATTCATCCTCAACATATGTCTTTACCAACAAATCAAGTCCCAAACACTGTATTCCTAACATATTCTACCTTCTGAATGCCTTTGAGGGTTCTACCCTCCCTTCTATTTCCACTCCTGCTGTGTTAGTTTGAACCTTCAACATGTCCCACATTCTGGAATTCTGTGATAAGCTTCTTCCTTCTCAGGTCCAGGGTTCCCTAAGCCTTCCTCCAACCTGGCATCACTACGATCTTTCCAGAAGTCAAGTCTGGCCATGCAGTCTTTACTTAAAATTCTCCGAGGCTCTTAACCATTTTAAGGACAAAGTCAACGCAGGCTCTGGGGCCTTCTTTCTTCACCTGGCCCTTGCCTGCCTTTAGGCTCAACTTCTGCCATTTCCATGGGTGGTTAAACGAGGCTTGGGTCACATTTGAAATGGTTGGGTAGGCAGACTTTACCTTAGTAGAAAAGTACATTTGTTGCGTGGTTTTTAAAAATTAGAATGTATTTTATGTAATTTTTAAAACCAAAACTTTATGTGACATATTCCTCTAAACTTCAACAAAAAACAACTTTAGTCAAGCAAAAATAATAATAATAATAATAATAACAATAATAATAATAATAAATTTAAAAAAAGCAGAGAAGTAATAATGAAGAACAGATTTACATGTACAAAACTCTTACCCAATGTCTGCCGAAAAGATAACTTCCAACCTCTTGCCACTTGAAATGCATCCGTCTTGAACACCAGGTGCATATTGTTACCGCTGCTCTTGACAAAGGGGGGCAGCTTGGAACCGCAGAACTTGCCAAGAAGCGGGTCACTGACGTTGGAACCATCGTAGAGTGCCAGGTAGTCTTGGGAGCAGAAGCTGGAGGGAACCACATCAAAATCGATGAACCTGTGAAATAAACCTTGTTACTACTGACGTTCTCCATTGGGATTTCCATTAAGTCGTACCTTTAGTTCTTGTCTAAAAAAAATAGACAAGACAAAGGCTACAAGCAGAATATCCAAGCTTTGTTTGGCAGGAAATACGAGAAACAATATACTATTTTACTAATCAGTGCAAAAGGTTAGCCAAAATTTTTTGAGTGACTTTAATATGTCAAAAGGTATGATAAGTGCTGGGGATAAAATGAATAAGATACGGTCCTGGACATCTAGGAGTTTACAGGCAAGGACATAGTAAGCCCATCTGAGATAGAGTTTTGATAGGTTAAACTGAGATTTAGTTATCATTTCAGCAACCCTTTAGTTTTTTAATCTCATTATAAGTATGGCATTTATTCTGTTCTTTTGTTATTTTGTGCCATCAAGTAGTGCTATCATTCTATTTTTTACTAATGGGAAGACTGCTAATAGAGTGGAAGAAATGGCTGGTTTTAGCATCATAGCTCCATTCTCATTCTCATAGTCTGTTATTCTCTTTTAAAATGAAGTTTATAGTAAGGTTAACTGCAGCAATATGCGAACATCAACCCATGGTATCTGCCATATAATAGAAGTCTTAAAAAAAGACAAAACAAGTGATTGTTAACATCATTTTGAAAACCAGGAATATGAAATAAATTAGTTTTCATAAAAGAAATTTAAAAATATAAAAATCAGTGGTAGAAAAGAATGAATAAATTCTCTGGAGTCTCATTGGATTGCCACAGCAGAAACTCACTCCAGCTCATCGTGACAGCGCTGTGAAGCTTGCCACACTGCCCCAGCTCTATGCCTTCCCGACACTCATTAGGACTGCCCTTCTGTGCACACCGTGAGGCCTGACATGGCCCCAAGACTTGCTTTGGCCATAGAAATGGATGCAGGAGTGGAAGCTATTACTTTTTGGAAAAATTTTGTAAAACTACTACTCAGTGTGACACGTTGTTTTCCCACGGCAATGATGGTCATGGAAACAAATGTAGAAATAGAGTGTCCATCAGCCTGAGGCACTGGGTGGCCATGATGAGCAAAGCCCCTGGCTAGGCCACACTAGACATACTCATATGAGAAATAAACTCACCAGGTTAAGCTACTGTGCCTTAGGGTTGTTTGTTACCACTCATAGCCTGTCCTGACAGATGCATCCCTAACTTCCTTTTATGGTCTAACACACTATTTAAATCTAGACCTTGCTTTGTCATTTCAAGTAACTATTCCAAGAGTTTTCAAACAAACAAGGTTTTCTACATGGTTTTTCTTCAGGATTTTATAGTGGGTTTATTATGCCTTATTTTTTTTAACTTGTTTAAATTATTTGATACCCTATCCTAATTTTTATAGGTTCTTCTGCTTTCACAGTTTTTTTATAGCAGCTGTAATAAATAACATAGAATATAGAATAATTTAAAAATATCTAATTAAAATTCTTCCTCTTAATACTCTTAGGACAAAAATCAGTTAATTTTCTGATTAGCTGAATATTTCAAACTGATAATGAAAAACAATATAAAAAAATTATTTACCATATGTAACATTTAACACTTTTGTAAAAGAAGATGGAGGCAGAACAAACGCTAAATAATAATTTCCCAAAACACCATAAACAACTCTTTTTTCCATAGCATAAATCTATAAAAAAAGATAAAGATTTGAGTTTCCAAGAGGACTCAAGCTATTTTGGTGTTTTATTCTATATCATTTCCCCAGGCGAGCAGAGGAGATACCTGGAAAAACCCCTAACAGAAAATCTTCTGTGACCGGCATATTTTGAGAGCATTGGTAGAAGGCTTTATATTTTACTAATGCCTACAACTTCTGCAGCACCTAAAGTAGTATGTTTCATAGAAAGCAGATTCTTAGAAAGAATATAAATAAATAATTTTCTAAACATGCCGATGTGAACTTTGATTACAATGAGCTCCAGGGCCCCAGCAAGAAACAGAAAGAAACACACACACACACACACACACACACACACACACACACACACATCAAGTATAATCCTACACATGTAAGAAACAAGTATTGTACCATAATGGCAAATGACAAGAACCATCCCTTATGCTCCATTCTGGGAAGGTGATCCCTTTACAGCCTTCGTGCTCCTAGCCACCTGGCAATTTTTGTTTATTTTTTTGTTCCTAGAATCTAGAGAACTTTTTGGCCCTGGGGTACAGCTTCCTTAGAAATAGTTCCAGGTGAGATCTGCGGTTTCCTTCAGGGACCAGCCTACAGACCACCTACTGTCTGCTACGAGAACCAAACTAAGCTGGATGAGACCGGTCGTACAGTCCATGGGACTATTTTACATATAGCACCCAGGAGGTAAAATGCAGAGGCTTTCTGATTTTTAGGGAGAGGTTGGTAGGAGTATTCCTAGCCCACCAAACTTCTACTAAAAAATTCATGTTGTTGTGAACTATGCCAACGTTCAGAGTTTTCCGTCACATGCTGTATATCACTGAAACACAAGAGTTAGAAATACGTCATCTGAGACAAAAGCAATTTTGAACTTTATTACTCTGAAGAACTAACTGAAGGTTGTTTCCTTAATAAGACTTAAGAGTATTTAGCATGATGGGATAATCTTAGTGATGATGTAAGACATCTTGTAGAGAACCAGTTTAGAGGTGCTCTGATACACAAATAAAAATAAATTTCTTAAGTCATTAGAAAATGTATCCTTTCAGAGGTAGCATAGGAAAATATTAGAGACATGGTTTTGGGGTGGAAATTTGATATAAATTCAGCTAATGACTCTTCATTTAATAATGTATCACTTTGGGAATATAATTTCAACCTTCTGAGCCTCAGTTTTCCCATCAATATAATGAGATTAATAATATATACCTCAAATGACTGTTTTAAGAATTAAATAAAAGAATTATAGAAAGTGTTAATAAAGTTTTGTGTGTGTGTGTGTGTGTATAATAAGTGCCAAACAAATGGAAACAGCTGTCTCTTGCCTTCCCCACATCCTCTGATTTCAAGACAGGCCTATAACTTTATACCCTGTGACACGAAACTCCTTTGAAACTATTGGGAAATTGCAGCAATCATTTTGAGAGGTGGAGCCCCTGTTTCTCCCCCTTTCCCATGTGCAGTTGGCCTGTGTAGAGGGCGGGAGGCCCACTTCCCAGGGTGATACTATGCGAGGGCCTCCCTCTCCCTTCAGAGTCCCATCGTTAGCTGAAGGCATTTTCCACAGAGCTGAGACGGTTTTCTCAAGAAGGTAGGTTTGTCTCACATACTTGAGCAGGATCACCTTGTTGTCGCTGACTGTGATGTTGTACAGACAGTGCATGTTGTTGGGGTAATCGGAATAGGAATAGGCCGGGCTCCGGATGATTCCAGTGGTGAAGTTGAACAGACCCCCACAGGCTGCAACAGAAGATGGGAACATGCAGAAAACAATTAGTTTTGAGATATACTTTACTATTGTACCTCTTCCCTAAGAGAGATAATAATTATTTGTCTTAAAGCAATTGAAACCTCTCTTTACTGTGTTTACGAATAATTCCAATTCTTCCACTGAGGAGACAGTAAGGGGTAGCAACTGTAAAGAAATTTTTCAGGCACACCTTGGAACGAAACAAGTATGAGTAAAATTAATGGTCAGAGTGAAAGAACATCTTATGTGAAGGGGCGTAACTGTCCTTTCTCTACATTTAGTTCCCAGATTCAGAAGGACTACGGTGATAACCGGAAGTATAGAAAAGGTACAGAAACCAAGGCATGTTGTGGGCATGTGGACTCAGGAAGGTCTGTGACCCAGAAATCTTAAATAATACAGATTAGAGTCTCTTCTGTCAAAGCCAAACTATCAAAAGGTAAAGTATGGGAAATCATTTTTGGAACATTTGGGCTCAGATGCATTGTTCTGTGTACTTCTTTTTAGTTGTGAGACTGGTAAGGACCATACTTGCTTGCTATATTTGTATTGCTGGTACCCAGCAAGCGTGAGGACAGGCCCACTCCCCACCCTGACTCCAACAACCAACTGCCCAGAGCCCTTAGTTACTCCCATCAGTCAATAAAACAACAGCCATAAACATTTAATAAGTCCATTAAAAAATAAAATAATTATTATTTTTGCTCGGACATACATAGGAAGATCAGGTTGTGCCAACTAATGATAAACGTGCCCTACTCTCATTGCGGTTCATATTTATTTTATTTTGTGATTCTAAAATTAGAACAGGGCTAGTATATTTTGATGATAGTTTTACGGGTTACATACTACCAATGGACATATTCCATTGATATCACTTAGAAATGTGAAACAAATTGTGGCTGCCCTTTAAGGCTCTTTATTTATTTATATATTTAGCCTCAGCTGAGCCCACTTTGTGGAAAAAGCTATTCTCTATACGCCCACAAGTATTCGTGTGCTGAGACCCCTGAGGACATTTGTAGTGAATTAAATGTCAGATTTGTGTACCCATTACTCCATTTCATCTTGTACACAATTATGTGGTCTCTGAAAGCTTATCAAAGCCTAAATAACTCCCAAATTTGTACACTGTCGGGATCTGAAATCTTAATATCAACAACATTCTTCATTTAAAGTGAGACTCTCGTAGAAGGGATGTGAAACCTTGTACAGTGTTTTAGGAAAATGAGGGATTAAGGAGTAAAAGAATATAAAGCAGGGATGTAACTCTCGAAGGCACCAGCTGTAGCACGAAAATAAAAGAAATCAACCTTTGTCTTTATGCAACAAGGCATCTGAGGGGAAGAGTGTTCACTGCTCAGTTCTACTCTGTGCCAACAGGCCCACGAAGCCAGACCACTGGACTTCACAAATGGGCTCAGGACTCAGGTAGCGGCTCACGTGAGTGAACTGTGAAGGCCTTTTTCTTGAGTAAGTAAACATGTGCAGTCTTCTCTGTAGATGGAAACAGTTATTTATATAAAGATAATTATTTAAGTTTCTACTTTTAGCAGTGGGTTTGGTCAAGATAAAACACAACAAAGACTTTGTATGATTTGTGTGCTCATTTCGCTGAGGCTGGGAAGGGTGATGCAGGAAAAATGCTGTGAGCAAACCAACCAACCAGGTTTATTATAACGCAGGAGAGGAAAAGACTATCAAAATAGGGAAATACAGTCTGATGATTTTCAAATAAACATAGATCGAATTGTCTATAAAGAATGGAAAGATCCTGGTAGCTACAAAGACCTTGGCCCAGTCTGTGAGTGGTCTTCCCATTTACCTTTGATGCAGAGAAGTTGCAAATTATAACAGAGTTGAATACATCAATCTTTCCTTTCCCTTTGAGGCTTGTACTTTTTGTATATTGTTAAAAAACAATCCTTTTCTACTAGAAGATCGTAAAGATATTCTCTTACATTTGTCCTAAATTTATACAATGCTGCTTTTCACATGAGCAAAATGACTTGGGAAAATGAAATGAGTACCTGGATAGTCCAGGCCAAAAAGTCACCTTTATGCGATAGATACACAACTAAAGATACCAGGAACATTCGTTTTAACTTAAATTGTCAAAATAAACCTCAATCTTCCGTTTGATTTTCAAAGAGCGATTCTATCCAAAAAAAGAGCCTCCTCATATTTAAAAAAATTTTTAAAAAAGAAAATTTCTTAAGTACATCAGGTTGGTGATGAATGAATCGCAATTAAAACTCTTTATAAAAAATACTCGAGAGGAAAGTAAAATTCCATACTACATCGCCATAACTACTCACCTGTTCTCCTGTAGGAAAACTTGAATCCCAAGTCGGTGGTGTGGGAATTCGAGTAGAAGTTAAGCAGCACTGGGCCAGAGATGGTGAGAGGAGACAGGACCTCATCACCGCACACGGTGGCGAAGGGTGTGGAAGCCACACTGTGACCCCTGATGATGTGCACACCGTCACTGTCACAGCCTCCCGTCACCACTGAGCGAGCTGTACAAAATGGGGAACAACCAGTATTTTAATCAGAAGCACCGTAAACAATCAATGTAATGAAGATTCATGCAATTTACACAGAAATGAAAATGAGAGTCAAGAGCTATTTCGGTACGTCATCATTTTAACTTGGTTTCCTGATGAAACGATGTTTGCCCTAGTCACGAAACAAGCACAGGTATGATAACACGGGGAGAACTTCACAACAGAAAAATCCCACTTTGAAACAATCCAGACATTTCTTCCTTTATCCAATGGTTCTTTAAGTCAATGATTATAAACTGGAGACATTTTGCCGCCAGGGACATTGGGCAATATCCAAAGGCGTTTTCTACAGCCGTGCTGGGGTGTGCTCCTGGCCTGGAGCCGGGACAGCCCAGGGATACTGCCAAATATGCTGCAGGCTCAGAGCAGCCTCACAGCCCTTCCTCTCCAGCCACAACAAAAGTCGCCTGGCCCCAAGTGTCGACGGCGCTGCCAGTGAGAAACTCTGCCGTAACTCAGAGCTTACGACAGATAAGGAATGCCCATCATGGAGATATATTTAGAAATGTCTAAATGTTTATTGAACACCCATTATAAATATTCACGCAAGCAATGTGAGTTTACGAGTTTAGTGGTTGTAAAACATATATTGTCATTTTGTTTTCTGTTTCTAAAACAAATGTATATTGCAACCCATCCCAAAGAGAAATAAAAAAACAGAATGAACAAAAAATTAAAAAGCTTGTTCTTACCACATCTTATCCAGTCATTTTATAGTTGAATTATGTTGTTAAAACATTAATTGGAATCATACTGGGCATGACCTTTCTTAACCTAATTTTTACTAATATAAAATAAGGTGAAATCATGTCACTTTATGTGATTAAATAGTCTTCTAAAATGTTGAATTTAATGCATGTATTAAATTATAACATACAGATGTGCCATACCATGTTCAATTATTCCCCTATGCTTGATAATTCTATCTTTCCACTTTTTTGTGTGTGATTAAGAATATTGTCAAACATTCTGCACATAAATATTTGTGGAGGCTTCTCATTATTTCACTGGTATACATTTTCAGAAATTGAGTTACTGGTACTGAGGTCAGTCTTTCTTTTTCCGATTTGTCAAATGGCCCTTTGATGAGGTATCATCGACTCTCAGTGCCACAGCACTTCACAGCTGATGTTTCCCCCAGTTCTACATTTTTGTCACCTTGCAGAGAAACTCTGTACCCATTAAAAATCACTCCCCACTTCCCTCTCTCTCTTCATGGCTCTCCTACCCCTGCATAACCAACCACTAACCTATTTACCGTCTCTATGGATTTGTCTATTCTGGCCATTCCCCATAAACAGAATCGTAATATGAAGCCTTTTGTGACTGGCTGCTTTTACTTAACATAATGTTTTTGAGGCTCGTCTGTGTTGGAGCCTATGTCAGTACTTAACTCTCTCCAAGGCTGAACAGTCCTCCATTGTATGGACAGACAGAATTTTGTTTATCATTCAGCAGCTGATGGACATTTGGTTTGTTTCTGCCCTGAGGCTAGCATGCATAATGTGGCTACAAATGTCTATGTACAAGGTTTTGAGTGTATGTATGTTTTCACTTCTCTTGGGTACACAAGTAAGAGTGGAATTACTGACTCTTTTGGTAACTCCCTATTTCATATGTTGAGGACTTATCAGACTGTTTGCCAAAGAAGGGGCGTCATTTTTTCACCCCACCAGAAACGCATGAGGGTTCCAATTTCCCACATTATTGCCTTGTGATTGCCTGTGTGTGTATGTGTGTGTGTGTATATATATATATATATATATATATATATATATATATATATATATATAGATATATATTATAGCCATCATTTTGAATATGAAACAGTAGCTCACCACAGTTTGGATTTGCAAATCCTTATGGCTAATGATGTTGAGTGTCTATTTATGTCCTAATTGAAGAAACGATTACTTAGACCCTCTGCCATTTTAAAATTGAGTTATATGCCTTTTATTGTTCTGTGATAAGAGTTCTTTTACATTCTGGATATTAGCGTGATCACATGTTTTTACTTCTCTTGGGTAAATACCTAGGTGGGGAATCACTGGGTCACAGACTAAGTGTGTCTTTAATTCTATAAGAACTGCCAATCAATTCTTCCAAGTGGTTAAATCTGTATACAGTGCCATCAGGAATGCACGAGATTTCCAGTTGCTCTGCATGCTTGCCAATCTTTGGTATTGTCAGTCTGTTTAATTTTAGTCATTCTGCTGTGTGTAAAATGGTACCTCAGTGTGACATTTAATTTACATTGCTCTGATGACTAATGATATGGAATACTTTTCATGTTCATTTATAAATGACAGATAAAACACTTTTATATAGATGTCAAATTAAACATATATCTAACACACACGGACACGCATGCACACACACATACATGCATACACACAAACTTTACTACTTATAAATCTCCCATTGGAATTGAACAAAACTACATGACAATATTTTGTATGGTTGCATACTACGATATGGTGGACTCTGAAATCAGACTGTTTGCTGTTAGAACACTCTTATAAATTAAAAAAATTATGATATACATTTACTTTATAATTTCAAGTCCGCTGGTCATAGACCTTGCTTCAAGGGTGGTCATGTGTCTTAAGCCAATCCAATTAGGGTAAATTTTAAGACCCTTGTTTGGAAATCTGGAATAGACAGTAGTATGCTGGTAAATATAACAAGCAATTCTCTGAGGGTGAGGGAGTGCAATAAAGCCCTGTTTTGTACCCTTCGCCAGTTTCCATGGTATAAATACTCCCCCTATAGCCAATTTCGAGCTGCCAACATGAGGTCGTTAAATGCAGAACATGGAATAGAGGAGCACGTTTGACTCTTTGAAGATGGTCTAAGCCAACTCCTGCGGGCCACAGGCTAGCTGCTGTCTCTCTTCCTGACGTGCACGAGGAGCACACAACCCCATTGCAGCTGCCCTACAGCCATGAGAGGAACCCGCCTTACGGGGAGGGCTACGATACCTGGGGAGCACAGGTGAGAACAGAAAAGGTAGAATACTTGATGATAAAATTAAAATGCTAGAATAAGCATATCTGAGGCACACCTAACTTTGAGGTATTCCAGAAGCATTGCCAATAAATTACCCTTTTATGTTTAAACCAGGTTGAATTAAGTTTTCTATTAATGGTACCATAAAAATCTATAATCAATATAGTATGGATTAGTATAATCATAATTATCGTAGCTATTATTTTTGTACAGAACCCCACCATCCTGAGCACTGTTGATAGACTGATCGAAAGTTCCGAGGTGGAAAAACACACCCAGTCCAGGCCAATCAGGTGTGTTCGAATCGTAGCTGAGTAAGAGAGAGTCAACAGTAGGAGCCAAAGGTGTTCAACCTGGGACACGTCGGCAGTCATCTCCCGACAAGGAAAGGAAGCCAGACTGTCGTAAGGGAATATGAGGCTGTCACACAGACATCAGCAAAGGGGTGGGGGTGGGGTGGGGGGAGATGGGGAGCAGCATTCTGAAGGACACCTGTTTCTGCCTGCATAGCAAGGATTAGCAAAAACCAGTTATTATATAAGGAAATGAGATAAAGACGTCATTAAGCACCAACTAATTCACACACATAGTATCCTTTGCTCTAGCTCTACATGTCCCATCAAAGATATCAAAGATATCAGCCTGATTCTTCCATGAGAAGACACTTGGTGACAAAGACTACAGGCATCAGAAAATAATGATATTAAACACTTTTTTCCATAATCATAGGGGAATCGATTGAATATATAATCAAAATATAGACAAAACTCTTAAGTAGAATGTGTATAATAAAACACAACTAGGATGATTGACTTCGAGGGAGAGAAAAGAGCTCAGTCAAGGTTTGGAAGAAGTTCTTTAAGGAGCAAGATGGATATCAAGATCGAGTTTATTATGGTCAAGGGATAACATTCAATCAGACATACGGGAACTTGCAGGAGGAGAAGTACCTGCAATACGAACACTACTTTCTCCTGGGACTACAGCTCATGCCGTGGAACAAGGAGCTACAGTCATTCTTAATTCTATCTTCAGTAAACGATTTCATGTATATTTACGACTGAAATCTCTGAGGGCCAAAATGATCCTCTATGATTTGTTTTTATGAGTATTTTTCCATCCTTCTAAAAAACTTTAAAATACATCTATTGTTTGAAATGAGTTAAGGCTCTAGTTGACATATTGAAATATCGTTTTTAACATATTGGACTTAATTACAGAGCAGTGTTCAATTCCATCATGATTCCAAGAATTTGGAGAGAACTGAAAGAACACCAAGGATGAGTAATTCAGCAAATGGTATAAACTTGTGGAATTTAGACTGGAACTGCAATTTTTTCCCTGAGAGTCATAGGCAGAGAGGCAGAGATGCCAGAGAGGAAAAGACAGGGAAACATTCTTTTGGCTATAATATTTTGACATTGTAGATAAGATAAAGTATTTTCAGTAAAGTGGTAAGAGGCTCTAGGGAGTGGAAGGTGAATTAGGGGTTAGCAATGAGTGAGATCTGTTGTCAGTCTAATTAGCTTTGCTCCAAGGGGCTTGGAGTCTTGTCCTCAGTGGAGGACAAGATTGAGTGGGACACAGAAGCATGTGCTAGTATAGACTAAGCTCCATGGAGTGAGCAGGCCAGAGTTTCATAACACAGGCAAGTGAAGAATCTCACGTAACCAAAACATCTCTCCAAGTGCTCAGCCAATTTGAATAAAATAGCAACAGGAGCTATTTCATAAGAACCATTGCCCAACATTTTCTAAAATAATGAATTGCAAAATGCGCCTACATTCTGATTTCTTTAGAAACAATTGAGAAAACAAAGAGAAGCAATGGTAAGAAATTGAGTAATGCTGCTTTTTTTTTTAAGTTCGATTAAATTGGAGAAAATGTGAACTAAGACAACTGACAAAACTCGTTTTTTTCTGCTGCTTGGTGAAAAAAACAGCAAAGGGAAAAAAATAAAACTAAATTTTCTTTCCTTTTTCCTGTTAGTTTTATAAAAGATGTAGCCTATAAACCAAGACTGCTAAGTTAATAAAAGAAAATTCAGGGAAATATTGTGGACTTTCTATCTGGCTGTTCTAGAAACCTAGCCCTATTCTTCTTAGGGCTTTTGAGGTTTTCCCTAGGGGACACTGAGCAAAAGCATTTGCCCTTCCAGTTCTCTGCTTCTTCTGTACTAAGGTTCTACTCTACTATCCAATTTTTATTAAGAGATACCCTGGTTCTGAGAAAGACTGAATTTAGAATTTGCCTAGATGTAGGATCTTTCAGTTAAGAATTTCTAAACCCCTCATTATCAGCAAGGTGAATCAATGCTATTATTCAATTTTAATGAAAGAAAAATCAAGGTATAGAAGGCATTCACTTGCCTTAGGTTACTTTATCTATTAAATGCTTTATTTACGAAGTAAAAACAGCCAACCAACTAACCCATAATCTTTCTAGCAACTGAGAAGTATCTTCTTGGCTACAGAAATAATACAAATACAATAAAAATATACTTTCAGACTGTTCAAGATTTGGGAAGATAAAATAAGTATTTATTTAATGACATCCAATTCCAAAATAAGTACAAACACTGAAAGTTTTTCATCCTTTGCTGTAAGCTTTTGCCTGTTTCTCATGTTTAATTTTTGACCAAGGGGAACATTTTGAATTTGTCAGTTCCCTATTTTGTTTAAAAAAAAATTGAAGACATTCTTAAGAATACCAAGAGCTATTTTAGTCATTCAGAAAAAGAAGAGAGTTGTCTTATAAATGCTCAAATGAAAATTTATTCCGTGAATTTTAACAGATTTCACTGGAATTTTTATACTAAAACAGTGATCGTATAGAAAATAGGGGTCTTTAGTTTATAGAATGATGAGTATTGGAAATGTAATAATAATGAGAAATAGAAACTTAGGCCAACATCAGATATCATAACGTACTTTCAGAGCAACTTATTGTGGTGGAAGGTAGGTCACTGAACCTTTGTAACCATCCTGTAGGGAAGGCACCAGTGTGAATAATCAACATACGAGCCTGAAGAGTAAGCCAAGCCTGAACCAGCTGTTGGTGTTCAGCAAACAGAATGTATGGACAAGTATGTTTCCTTTTAGTATTGTGTAGCCTGGGGCGGGGGAAGGGGCATCTTTTTCTTGCCAAGACACCTTTTGCGCTCATGGCCCATCAAAACAAGAACAAAAACAAAAACAAACAAACAAACACAAAAACAAACAGACCTAGCACCTTCATTTCCACCTAGGTCAATGCTGGCTCTGTTGGTATGATGGGCTCAGAAATACTTAGTCATTTGTACATGGTCTCTTAGAAATAGTTCCCATGGCCTCTAGCAGCAAGAAAGGCCAAATGCTCCTGCAAAAAAAGCCGTGATTTTTTTCGATAGCAATTCTCAGTTTTATTACACTATACTGCACATGAATCCCTCAGGCTCACTTTAGAAGGAATAGAAGGTCATTTTCACTGTAGCTAACGGCTCTCAGCTTATTGGTGGTATTCAATGAATGTCAGCATTGATATGATTAGTGATATGAATCTAATTATAAAATAAATTTGATTAATGTTGCCCTTTTTTGGGAAGTGTTATAATTCTATTCATCTATAGCCAGAAATTACTCACTTAGCAGTTGGAAAATGCTGAGTACTTATAATACTGGAATTATCACAAGGCATTATCATAAGGATATTATCTTATTAAAAAAAAATGTCTCTTCAACTGGGTGATGATGATTAGCAAATCTATTAGTGGAAGCAGAAATCACTTAATCTGCAAAACGAAAAATATCTGCTCTCAGAGGAGTTGTATCAAGGCACGTCTGGAGATCTTGACTTGTAGCAGCAAAAATAACAACAAAACAATGACCGCTTAGATGAATTACAGTTTACAAAATATGTGTCTACAGGCGTTATCTGACTTTCATAACCATTTTATATTTTTTTAAAAAATGAAAGTGATGATCTGAAACAATGATTAGGTAATTTGCACAAAGTCATGTGACGAGTAAGGGGCCAGCCTGGCACTGGGACTCCCCCTAAAGTGCTGTGGTCTCTCTCCACGCCCCGTGACAGGTGTTCCAGGGTGTGTGCTTGCTCGTCCACCCCACCTGGTCAAAGAGACTCAGGGAGCCACTGTTCGGTTCAGCACGGGTTCCCTTGTTATTATTATACAGTACCACTGGTATCGGCAGAGCTTTTCGTGGCTATATTATATAGTGTATCTCCCAAATTCTTCTTTTTAACTCTAAATGATATTGGCATATGAATTTTTCACATTTACATAATTTAATGAGAAAAAAAGTGCACATACAAATGCATAGTCCAAGCCACGTGTTTTCTCCTGTTATTAAAACAATTTCCCCCTGGATATAAAGATAACAGAAAAGGTGTAAAGAAGAACATGAGTGTCATAATCTATGGCACTGCAGTGACATCTCTTCCAGGACTGCTTAGCAGCCTTATGGATTTTATTCATGCATATGGTGTTTTAAAGAGAAAACTGAATCACTTTAACATAAACTTTTTCCTTCTCCTGATACTATATATATATCATGAACATCTTGTTTATATTACTGGGATTTTTGTGCTGGCAAATGCTGAAAGATTTCATTTTACTTCATATTCCATTTTTACAGTGACATACATCAATTCATGCTTGGCATTTTCTAGCAAACATATGTGCCCAACACCACAAACTTGTAGCAATGTAGGAAAAGGAGGTCATAGAAAAACTATAAAGTGAGAAGGCTTTGTATAATTTATAAATGTATGAGTACTACATGTCATTTTTATTTTTAAGTAACACATTTCCTGGATACCGAATACTGTAGAACATTTTGCTAAATGTAACTTTTCACTTCTGTGGTAGACTAATCTAAACAGAAAGAAATTTCTTGTGCAGAGGTAACTTGACAAATTTTCAGATTAATTATAATTTAGAAATGAGAAAATCTATAAAAAAATGTTAATATAACTAAGTGGTTGAAAATACTCAACTATTTAAAGGTTAATTTTTTTTTCCTGCAGCATCATAGCATCCAGTCATCCAATACACACTAAGCGGCGTCTACCGTAGTCACAGCCCAGCCCAAATCAGAAGCCCCACTGTCCCCTTAGCCAACAGCCCATTGCCGAGAGCTGGAATGAACCCAAAGGAGCAGTCGTGGTTAGGGATTTCGCAATCCCTATGGGACTGATGTAGATAAAAAAGAGAAAGGAGATAAATGCATGTCCCATGGTAATGCTTAATAAAGAAGAGTACAGATATTTATTAATTTTTCATTCATTCATTCATTCACTCATTCAACACTTATTGAGTACCTACTTTGACTCAGCAAGAGTTTCTCATTAGTTTACAGCGTGTGCATTCATGTGGTGTGTGTATGCACATGTAGGTGTATAGAGTATAAATACAAAGGAATAAATTAAAACTATTATTAGCATATAACACGTTTCACACTTATTTTCCTTAAGCTATTTACGTGATGCTTGTGTTCTTAAAATTCTGGAGTTATTTTTTCACCCCTGAATGAAGTATATAGAATGGTATGTGTGTTCCTAAAACTTCGAATGGAATTTTAATCAAATTTACATGAAATATACTCTACAACATTTTAAATATTTTCTTCAAATGGTAATTCTGGATGATCTCTGCCTCTACTTATCCCTCATGAATTTATTAAGAATCAGCTGTAATTTACATGAGAATAAACTTA
Source organism: Macroglossus sobrinus (assembly GCA_004027375.1). Taxonomy (NCBI): domain Eukaryota; kingdom Metazoa; phylum Chordata; class Mammalia; order Chiroptera; family Pteropodidae; genus Macroglossus; species Macroglossus sobrinus. The sequence goes on along the minus strand of PVKZ01001073.1, from coordinate 259,257 downwards.
CCTTCCAAATGGAAAGACACAAAAGTCAGAAGGATGATAGCCAGAGAATTAGCCTCTATGACGTAAGTGCAGTTCATGTTGTTGTCATATTGTTTCGGGTAGTTTGGAGAAACGATGTAACCCGAAGGTTTAGTGAAAGTACTTCCGCACCCTGTGTGGTGAGAAAAAGGCATTATCAGGACGCTTATTCTCACATACAGTATCTTTTTTATCAGTGAGGGAAAGACGGAAATTTCTGAAATTCTATAGACATATTTCCTGACTCTGAATAAAAGAAACAATAACTAAGAACAAATTCCCACTTAAAAATAAATAAATGATAACATTATATATATATTTTTAGAAAATGCTACAGGTTTTTGGGCTAAGTCATAGAAATTTTACCACAAATCCATTGCAAATCACTTAATTTTAAGATATTAAAGAAAGAATAACCTAGCCAAGGTTTAACATGGCTTATGTAAAGAAAAGAAAAACTGATGAGAAGTGATTTGTACCAGATTGGTACACCTAATGGTCTTAAAATATCTTATTATTAGAAAACTATATTATTTTCATTACTATTGTACTCTATGAAAAAAAGAAATACCTGCTTAAAAAAAAAGGTCAAATATACTAATCCCAACTCCTATCAAATTCTCACATGAATCCCTGGTGTCATAAATACAACTACCTCTTTACCAGTTAAATGACATTTGTCTTCATAGAACCACTGGTTAATCCATATCACTCGCGGACCTATCACATCTGAAAATACCGGTATTCTTTGAACACTGATGTTACAGCACACACAGTTCTGCGTGTGTACACACACATGTACATGAATCCGAGTGATGGCCTAAGGTTCGGCCTGGGGTGGTCATTCCTTCCTCCCTCTGCACCACTCTCACCCTTTTACGTGTGTCTGGAATACCCGTTCACTGCACCCTTTCCTCTAATTCCTTTCATCACACTTTCTCCTCAACAGTGGATTGCTGTTCGCAGCTATTCGATCCGTTTCAGCCAACAGTATTAGCACCACCACGGCTTCCCAGACTTAAAAACTGCTACGGTTCCCACTAGCCAAATTTGTAAGTAGGTATAAGAGGAGGGAAATTGTGAAGAAAGCGGCTCTCAAGGTTTACCAACCATGAGCACCAAAACATGCCAGGCCCATGGAAATTCCGAGTTCAGATGGGTCAGGCGAGGCCCAAGAATCGGTGTGTTTTTAAAGCCCCAGACGATTTTGGATCAGGTGGTCAGTGTGCCACGTGCCAGGGACCCGGCTGTCTACAAACCACCAGTCTCCTGGTTCCTGCCCACTCTGGATTTGGAGGTTGGTTTTAGACCTCATAGTGGCCCTCGGGCCTTTTACACCATGTCCCCGTTAACTTATTGTTTAACCCAGTTCTATCCTCACTGAGTTGTAAAGGAAGGACATACTCTCAGGATTAGGTGACCTGCCCACGCCCTTCCCCTTGGATCCCCAGGTCCAGCCAACCCCGGCGCAGCCCCCACTCTTCCCCAAGCCTGCCTGCGACGGCCACCCCTAGTCAAGGACCTCGCGGTTCCGTTTTTAGTGCTACGTACGGCTCACGAAGGATGCAGAGAAGCCCTGAGCCGGGGCCTCCTGAGACTGGAACACGGCCGTGAAGGCGTTCCTCGGCGTGACGATGGCAGCGGGGGCCACACTCCCACAGCTCGTGGCTAACAGGGCGCCGCCCGCCTCCTCGGTTCCGGCCCACACCTAGCAGAGCCACAAACAGGACTTAGCGCTCACGGCTTTTCCCTGTCATCAGTGTTTTAAAGCGCTTAGGCTGGAGAAGAATGGGACACGGGTGTATATGGACCTAAACCTAATAGTAAACAAAACACGTGCAAATCTGCAGTATTGCCTTTTGAGAGTAATCTTTCAAAGCTGCATTTATATAGCCCATCTCGTTCTTGAGTCTTCCAAGGAGACTGTGTTTATTTTTGTGCGGCTAGGCAATAACTTAAAGAAATCAGTCACGACCTAGTTTCCCCCCTTACCTTCTCCTAGTGGCCTGATCTAGCCGAGAGGACAGCCACATGTGCTACAGTGCTTCCTTCCCACTCGTCCCAGGTAGATGGCAAATTGTGGGTTACAAGCATGAAACAGTGCCAAGCAAGGAAGCCATGGAAACGATCACTTTGTGAAGCAGAAAGAGAGTGGACATGAATTCCAAGCATACATGTAATTATCATCCACGGGAATAAATCACAGAAGACTTCCTGGCAGCGACGGATTTTAAGGGTCATGTTGAAGAAAGGCTGAGCCTCAGTCACCACGTGCTGTTACTCAGTGCAGATGGGATGGCGATTCCCAGGCAGACCTGGACTGTCATTTCATTAGTTTGGCCACTTTAAAAAGAAATAACTGATGTAGTCATTAAAAAAACAGCTGCTGAGGGATAAACTGTGAGCAATAAAAGTCCAAATCAGGCCAATCCTAACCAGCCTGGTCAAGGACAAAGGACAATAATCATAGAATCACAAGTTTAAATGCGAAATTCCAGCTGTGAAAGGGGCCTTGATGGAGCTGTTGAGAGTCCGGCATGAGCAGCTCTACCTGCTTTGGGGAGTGGTGAGCCTGCCCACAGGGGCCGCATGGCAGGAAGGGGCGTGCCTAGTTCCAAGGACAGAGAGAAACAAGGCAGGAGGCGAGACTGCCGAGTCCATGCAGGTTCTGTGGCATGTGAGAGATCTGGGCCACCGTCCCCAAAATGTCAGGGAGCCACTGGAAAGCTTACGGCTCAGGGATGCTTGGCTTTTGGAAAACATTACAATGTGGGGAATAGGAAAAAAAAAGGAGAGGATGCTGGGAGATCAGCCAGGAGGGTTTTGCAGTAGTTTCAATGAGAGATCATGGTTTCTAAAATGTTGAGTCAGTCAAGGAAAGTAGTGATATTAGGTCATGAATACACATTATTGGGGAAAAGGCTATAAAATGTGTTTTACCAAGGAAGAGCCCCCCAAGTTGACTGAGTCTAAAATGAGAGCAATTTTGCCCTCTCCAAGGAATATGTAGCAATGTCTGGAGGCATTTTTGTCACACTTGGTATGGGGATGGCATGTGGTGGTTAGGGACCAGGGATGCCGCTGAAACTCCTACAGTGCACAGGACAAGATACACCCTCCCCTACACACACACACACACACACACACACACACACACACACACACACAACTAATAATTATCTAGCCCAAGAGGGCAAGAAAGTAATTGGGTTTATGTTAGTCTTCCTTGACTATTGAATATTTTCTTCCTCACATCAAATTATATAAAGTTACTCATTTGAACATATCACTTTCAGGAATATTTCTCAAAGCGATAAAACATCAAGCCATTAAAAATATTTCTACTGGCAAGTCAGTCCATAGGAAGAGGTGAGAAACCACTGATTTAACATTTCTCAGTTCTTTAAAGCCATATAATTTGAACTTATTTTCAGACATTGGGATCCAGCTGTTAGTCACCTTATTAAAGGCAAATTATATTTCCATTTATTAGCTATAGGAGGTGACTGGCACTGGAGCTAGTGAGATCAAAAACACAGATATTGTGCCAACTACTTAAGACTGAAACTGTGTCAGGAAAGAAATACATACTACCAATTTTCCCCTTTAATTTTTTTCCCCCTTAACTATCCAGGGAAACAGTACATAGAAGTTTTCTATCCATATTTTGTAAAAGTATAAACAAGATTTACTGATATCTGCATATACTATTTTTATAAACATTACTAAAAGGCAAGGTGATGAAAGCTAAAACTTTTATTAAGGAATCTCAAGCTCTTTAACAAGGAACTTCAAGAATACGCTAGTGCATATACCTTTCTGAAGTCATCAGTTATGGATCTGACAGCTGTACCTTTTGGCTTAGGAATGTAAGTGTTGTAATGATAATAATAAAAAGAGTTATTAAGTTTTCATCACCGCCTTGTCAGTCAAGAACTCATGGCACTGGCTATGTGACCCAGGACTCATCGAACTATACTGTATCTACAGAACGTTACAAAATTGTCAGCAGGTTAAAAACTTTTTCTGACTTTTCTTAAGTTTTTGTCTACTTCAGTCTGGCTTCACGTGCTATTTTATCATTCAAGTAATAAAACAAACAACAACAACAAAAACAAGTGTTTGTGATAACTGCAGATTCATATGTGGCTGTGAGATATAATGTAGATGAGTCCCAGTTTCTCCCCACAGTGATACCTTGCAAAGCCATAGTATAATATTGTAACTAGGATACTGAGATCGACCATGTAGCAATCTTGCTCAACTTCCCACTTCTACTGATACTCAGGTGTGTGTATTTAGTAGATATAAGTTATGTGCCACCACACTCAACACTCTGAACCCCGCAACACCACAAGGGTCCTGAAAGTTGCCCTTTATTAACCACACAATCTTTTTCTACTCCTCATACTCTCTGACCTCTGGTGTCTGTCCTCCACTTCTAAAATACTGTCATTTCAGAAAATTTTCTAAATGGAACAATAGATTGTGTAATCTTTTGGGGCTGGCTTTTTCCACCTGGCAAAACTCCCCGGTGATTCGTCCAAACTGTTGGTCTGTCGATTATTTTTATCGAGGAGTTGTATTCTGTGGTTTGCACATACTAGGGTTTGTTTAACCACGCACCTGTTGAAGGACATTTGCCCTGATTCCAGTTTTGGGGACATTACAAATAAAGCTGCTATGATCATTTATACACAGGTTTTTATGTACACATAATCTGCATTACTCTGGGGTAAATGCCCAGGAGTGTAATTGCTGGGTCTTACGGTAAGTACATGCTTAATTGTATAATAAGCTGCCAAACTATTTTTTAGTAGCATTTTACATTCCCACTAGCCACGGCTAAGTGATTCAGATTTCCTCATCCTTGCCAGGATTTTGAGTTTGTCACTGTTCTTAATTTTCTCATTCTGATCGGTGTATGGCAACATCTGATTGGATTTTAATTCACATTTCCCCAAACAGCTAGTGATGTTGAACATCTTTTCATGTTTATTTACCATCTGACTACACTCTTTGGTGAAATATGTTTTCATATCTTTTTTACTGCTGGGTGTGAGAGTTCTGTATATATTCTAGACAGTAGTCTGTAGTCAGGCATGCGCTCAGTAAATCTTTCCTCCTAGTCTGTAGCTTGTCTTTTCATCCCCTCCCCAGAGGATTTCACAGAGCAAAAGATTCTTAATTCTGATGAAATGAAATTTATGAATTTTTCCTTTTATGCATCACTCTTTTGATATTGAATCTAAGAATTTTTCCCCTATCCCTTGGTCCTGAAGATTTTTATGTAAGTATGGGATGTTTATTTAAACGGTAAGCTCAGATCAATTAGTTATAAAACATAATTTGGGAGATGATACAAAATAATAACATAAACAATAAAAGCCACTTTTATTCATTAGGTGGTTTTATATTTTAAGTACTGGACTCTATATTATTGTATCATATTACCTCAAATGCTTCAAACAACTCCACTAAAGTAGGAAATGTTCTCTTTATTTTACAGTGGAGTCATTTAAACTCCAAATGTTTAATTAGCTCCCAGAGGAACATGCCGGTGGTGAATACAAGGGACAGGAATGGAGTCTAGGCTAATACGAACTTAAGGCCAATGTTCTTCCCTCCAAAAGACGTATCCTCTCAGGAATAAAACATATGAGATGAAAAAGAGCACAGATGGGATGAGTTTAAAACACAGTTGTCGTGGTCACAAGTCAAGGAAAAGGGAGGTCAGTGCCCCATGAGCAGTACTGTGACTCTCTAGATATACAGAGTAACTGACTGGTCATGCTACTGGTCTCTCGTGGCCTTTTCAGCTTATGGGCTCTTAAGGGCAAGGGGAAGGCTGCACCAGCCCCTTCTCTAGCCTTCTGGACCTTTACAGCATATTTAAATGTTGCCTGTAACGGTGCCTTACATTCATTTTGCCTCAGAGGATCTATGAAAGAGAGAAAGCGGGGTGGGGAGGAAGAATAAACAAACAAATAGAAATCTTTCTCTCTTTAGTTTTTACAGAAGGGAAGAACCATCAATGTTCCTGAGAATTCAGTAAGGCCAGAAAACAAACTCCTCAATTAGCTTATTTTGCCTATGCATTAGCAAATGAAAAGTCACATGGCAATGTGTGTGTCCTGGTTCAAACACTAATCCCTAACAGTTTAAGTTTCTCCTTTTTCTCATTCAAGGCATCCAGGCAGCAAAGCTGTCCCTTTCCTACGCTGAGAGGCAATGAATCATTTCTAGTCTAAACATTTATGTTCATGAAACCTCTTCGGCCCCAATTAAATGATCGAGCCCACTAACCTTCACGAAGCTGTTCTGACACTGGCCGTCGCCACTGGGGATTAGGAAGTTGTTGTCAAAGCTGACCTCCAAGTGATTGCTCTCATGACTGATGACGGTCCAGGAGCATCTGCTGTTCTCGGGGAAATTCTGAGGCCAGTGAGGGGATCTGAACGTGCCGTTTTCTGAATGAAGTATTCCACCACAACCTTAAACGTTGTCATGGAAAGTGTCATTAATTTGAGAGGAAGATAACAATTTTGGCAGCCCAAGACTTTTAGAGAAGACACATTTCTAAATGTGAGATTTCAGTTCATCTTTTCTTACATGAGAATCAAAACGAATGCAATAAATGTAAAGTGAACTGACTCCATAAAAGCTTCAGCTGTTAACTGTTTTGTTACATCTCTATGAAGTCAAGTGAGACACCAATCCCTGTAAAAAAAAGGGTAGACTTCTATCTTGTCTTCAAATGGTACCAATATATTTATCTCCCCTTGACGCTACGTAATATTTGTGGCCCAGCAATCCCAAATTCTGTATTTCCTTACCACTAACAAAGAATGAAAGTCCATACTCATTTGTAAACTTATTCTAAGATACAGGGTTGCAGAAAATAAATTTGAGGTGAGGGAAATTCTTCCATCAAGCATCCTGGTCCATTCACATTGAAACACAGATGAATGAAAACAAATCCGGAAGTATTTTAATACTATTGAAATACATAGCAAAGACATAACAAAAGAAAAAATGACAAACTGAAGACAAAATGAAGTCAAATCACAGAGCATCCCTGTAAGTTCTTGCTTTAAAAACCTTGGGAAATCAATGGTTCACCTAAAACTCCCCTCTGGCTTCAAAGGCAACCAGTGGTTTAACGAGGGAAAGTTGGACTCATTCCATAAAGGCCTTTGTCATAATTCTGCCTCTCCTACAAAAAAACGCCCTGTGTGTGTGACATTGCGAGGCTTTAAAGAAATCCTGACTACTAAAGTCACCACTTCAAGTTCTTATATTTTCTAGGAATTTCCATGACATTTACACTTCAAATGTACGAAAGCGATGTCTTTTGAAATCAAATCTATGATATTTTGCCATCTACTCCAGGAAGAGCAGTCAGTCTAAATCACACATCTTGTCTGCTCAACACCCTTCCATGGCCCCCACTGCTTGAGTGACAGTTTGGAAGCCAGGCTCTTCGTGATGGGCTCCGCTTCTCTTCCTGCTCTCAGCTCGTCACTCATCCGCCAGCCTCCGGGCTCCGGATATGTTAAGTCACTTGTGATTCTAACACATCTTTTCTACTCCTCGTTGTTCCCTGGGTGTGCCTTGCCTTTCTGCCTATGGAGGCAGCAAACTAAAGTGTTAAGATCAAAGTCTCTGGGCTCCACTGTCTTTGGTCAGATCTTGACTCTACTGATGATTAGCTACACAATTATTAGCTACATGACCTAGGAAAATTATCAGCCCATGTAACTTAAGCAAAATGGAGAAAATAAGTATCAATGTCATATCCCTATTACAGGGTTGCTACGTGAGATGAGACATGTAAACGTTTAGAGTTGAGTCTGACAAAGAGTAGGTACAAAAAGTATAGCTATTGAATTAGCTAACAATTTTTAAAAATATATCACAATGAAAAAAGATAGTAAGTGCAGAGCATATATATAGATATAGATATATAGATATAGATATAGATATATATTTATATTTATATATATATATATATATATATATATATATTTTCTTTTTACCTAAAGTATGTGTGCTCCACGAAGCATAAAATCCACCATTTTGCACCGAATGGTCCGAGTTAAAAATCACCACCAGCTGGTGAGAACCAGACATAATGGGCCCGGGGCTGGAACTCCCACAGTACTGTCCTATTATGGGCGACCCCGGGGAACCGCCATTCCTGACAGTGACAGAGTCCCAAGAACAAGCTGAATGGGACTCGATATCGAAGTCGCTAAAGGTAAGCTGCAGGAGAAAAAGAGAAATAATCAGGCACTGTGAGCTGTAAGTGAACCTATCTGTCTGGAGTTTGGTAAGGCCCTCACAAATCCTTTTATTTTGTTTTAATCGATACAATTTTGTATGTATGTCTCTTATTTAATTTCCCCTGCCCTCCTCTCTTTGTCCTTATTGAGGTTTCTCTAGAAACTTGTGAAAGGGGTTATTTGCCTTCAAACTAAAGTCTTTGCGGTACACTCCTCAGCCTCCTGGGCTGGGCTGGCAACTCACACTGAAAACTGAAAACACCTCTCTCCGGGAGGAAGTATCTTCTGCATACAGCTTCTCCAGGGCTTGAAAAAGAGAGCTCATTCTTCATTGATTGTAAACTCATAGATGTCAATGTGTCTATTCTAATGGGAACATTTTAGGGAGAGAACGATCTGCTTGTAAGATCAAAGTCTAATAATTGCTTATTTAAAAAACCCTGTTCCCACATAGGACAGGATACTGTAGTCCTGTAGTCTCAGAGGCATTTTACTCAGTCGTCAGAACTCACAGTGATGGTGTGGCCGAGTGGGACTTCCAACAACCAAGCACAGTGGGTCAAGCTGTCGTAAGAGGCTGGATACTTAGGGCTTGAGATCACCCCGCTCTCGCCCGTCTGTATTCCGCCACAGTCTGGAATTAGATTTGTAAACTTCTAAATAAGATGGTGTGGGGTGGGAACCCTGCAAAGCCAAAGTAAGTAGTACTAACAGCTGTCATGTTTTATGATTTAAAAAATACAATACATGAATAAAGTAGATGAGATGGGATAAAAGCAAGGTACAACTGGCGGAAGATTAGAAGTAAACAGAATCCCATACAGAGAATCACAGGGTGAAAATAGGGTCAAGTTTAATAAAAATAAGAAAGAAGATAATCTGCACCATAAATGGAGAATAATCAGATGTGTGTATAACTGAGAGTAAATGCACTAGTGTAAAGAAAATAACACCACCTTTCTTGAAAAAAATCTAGGCCAGTGAAAATAAATGTAAGCCTGAAGAATCTGATCAGTACCATAACTAAAGACTCTGTCATTTGACCATAAGCCCATATGTCTGTGATCATCTATCAAGAGTTACATTAGCATAACATTGAAAACCACAAATTTCTAAAGCATAGTATGGTATGATGTTTCACACAAATTATACTTCTTTCTGGAGCCTGACTCTCTTTTGTCAATCTAATAAAGAAAAATCAACTGGCAAAATAGTTGATTAAGTAGATAATCAATCTCACTCCTTTTCCCAGTCAACCATTTGATTAAAACGCAAAAACTGTTGGATACAACTATAATCAAAACATATTTTGATTTATAGCCAAACTTAATGAAAAGAAAGGCAATCTCCAAAATCAATGAATGATAAGAATACTCAGATTCCGAGGGCTAATCTCAAGCCGAGAGCATGACAGTCTGAGGGGATACAGAGAACCAAGATGTCAGTCCCAGAGATTGGGGTCTAAGCGTTTGCTGCCCAGACAGAAAGTGGACATATGGCCTTGGACTCACCACAAAAGGAAGGGCTGGAGTCGAGACTCTTACATGATGCTGGGAATCTAAAAGGACTGCCATGCTATTGAAAAGGGACTAGGAAAACTTCAGTGGCCCAGAGAAGCAGCATGAGGTGCTGCCCGTCTTAGGCTAAATTTTCAGGTACAAACTGAATGTCACAGATGTAAATCTGACACAAGACATTAGCAAAAAATAATCCAGTAACAAATTCAAAACATACATCATGACCGAGTAGAGTTTATCCTGGAAATGAAAGAATGGTTTAACGAGAAAAATATTTCAATATAATTCATCACATTAATGTAGTAAAGGAGCAAAAAAAAAAAAAAAAAAAGGATCATTTCAACAGATGCAGAAAAGTTATCTAATAAAATCTTACACACCTATTCACAGGAAAAAAAAAGTTTTCCACACTAAGAATGCAAAGGACTTTATTTAATCTGATAAGGAGTATTTGTTGGAAATCTAATGACAATCAATATATTTAACAATGAAATGTCATAGGCATTCATATAAGGCCAGAAACAAAATGCCATCATCCCTCCACTCAACATTATGATGGTGGCTTGGCTAGTGAAATAAAAAAAGAAAAATAAATAAGGTATATGAGCTAAAATAAAAAAGCACTATCACTTGCAGATTTGATTGTTTACACAGAAAAAACAAAAATAATCTATAGAGAAAATATTAAAGCTAATGAGAGTATATAGCAAGATCTCTGGGCTAAAGATCAATGTAAAAAATTTTAGAAATCCTAGATATCCACAACAACAAACCAGAAAATCTATTTAGAATGCCTTATTGACATTAGCAATACAACCAATAACTACCTAGTAATAAATCTAGCAAAATATATGTGAAATTTTATGGCAAATATTATAAAAATTTTATCTATTATTTTATTGCCAAAGTTTGAAAGCTTAACCATGTCTTACCTGTGAAGGAATACTCTGCATGGAATCCAGTATGTTCTACACGTTCGTTGGTGACAAAGTGTATCCATACCTGAGGATAAGGGATAACCAATGGCATAGAAGGTGTTGCAGGTCCACAAAATCTCCATATCAGAGGTCCATCAGCATTATCTGAAAAAAATAACACACCAAGTGCCATTATTTACATAGCTTTTGAGAAATAGCCAATGGATTTAATAAGAATCAATAAAAAGCATTTCAAGGCATTCACTGCCACATAATTAAATTCTGCTTTAAGAGTCGACATTCACATAGATCCTCTCCATCTGTCAACATGTTGCTTCATGATGCTTCAGAACATTACCACCAGCAAACTCACTTACCTTCTGCTGCTTTCAGCCTCTCTTTCTTTAAATTTTGTGATAACATGAAATTTGGAGAACCTCTGACAGCATAGAATCTATGATGTTACTTTCTTCCTCTATTATTTTTATTAGTGTTAAGCATACAGTACATTGGTTAGACATGTATATAGTTTATAAAATGATCCCCCTAATTGCTCCTTCTCTCCTCTGGTTTTCCATCTGGCCCATATATAACGCTAACTGCATTCCCTATGCCATGCTTCTCATCCCCATGAACCTCTATCAGCTACTAATTTGTACTGCTTTAACTCTTCGCCCCATTTCTGTTTTGTTCCAATTTTAGTATATGTGCTGCTGAAGTGAGCACTATTTTTATTATTTTTTTAACCATGAAGAGTGTCAATGTAATGATGGGGCAGTTTGATGGATAACCTATGTGTTGATTATAGAGAAAAACTAAAATGGATTCATCTTCCATGAATGAAGGTATTTAAAAATTCTTAAAGGAATTACGGTTTACTAAGTACACCTTAATCCTTTTCTGTCATGAAAACAAAGACAAACTCGACCGCTCTGGGAAAGATTCCTCAAACAGGTTCCATGTGCTTCTCTATCTGGTGCATTCCAAAGCTGCTTTGGACTTCTCGGGCCTAAGGAGTGACCTACGGCCTGTTCTGTGAATCCTGAAAGTTCAGTAGAGCACGGACAGTCTGACCAGTGCATGTTCCAGGCTCCGAGGGAAGGAGTCTTGAGCTGTGAGCGATAATTGAAATGGGAACCCTAACTCATTAAGAGAGCAAAGGCAGGCCAGAGTCTCTCCCGGGTAAATCTCACAAGCGAGACAGGGTCTAGTTGTAAACGCTGACCCATCTCCCTCACTATTCATAGGGCAGGCATGCTTTCCTCAGCTGTGCGTAAATGGAATTATGACTTCGTCTGAACAACATTTTTTTTAGATCTCATGTAAATACATTACAATAATTTGACTCCTTTCATTGTTGGTCTCCAGGCATAAGAAAAATACCGTATACAAATAAGAGAAGTGGTCCTTGATTGAACTCACCGACTCGGAACTCTAGGACATCAAACTGACAGTCTTGGTGACTTTCAAGGTAAAAATCCTCGAAATGAATGTAAATGGATGAATTTCCCTCATTTGGATTGTTGAGAGTCCATTCGCAGTTTAGGTTTCTTGAGTAATTACTGACTCTATCATAGCCAGGAGAAGTAAAGTTTCCTTCAGGGGAATTTATAAGGGACCCGCCACACACTAAGAAAAAACAAAGGCAACAGGGAAAGCAGCAGTGAGATTCAAACCATAACAGAAGACACAAACAGCACAGGAACAGCCACTAAATAACAGCCGCAACGTTTTTCACTGCTCTGATTTGTTTTTCTAGTGAAGCACAGGTTGTGGGTGAAGGGCTGACTCCTGCATACAAACTATGGAAGGCGTTTCCGTGGGTTTAGAATCAAAGATGCCCAAAGAATAGCAGCTTCATTTTCTTGTACTTGTAGACTAGGTGGGTGAGGTTTGACTGGGCATCAGTATCTCCTAATTTGGGACCACTATTCATTAATATTTAATTTAGAGAAATATCAAAAATAAGGGTGGTCTCAATGACTCCTGATGAGCAATTCTCCACTTGACCCCAAAATTTAACTGGATCAAATAGATCACATAACATCAGCGTGGCAATGATTTTGCCCCTTTTGATAGAGAATGAATCTCTCCTTGTATCAACAAAATAACTCGAAGGGTTTTTTTTTTAATATTCAATTGCATTCTTCCTAAATTTAAAAACTCCTAGATAATAATACCAATACAGAAAGTAGGAGGACGTTTAGACTAGTAGACTAGAGAGGCCACATTTTGTTTAATTTTTAAATACTCTATGTCAAATGCAAACATCTCATTTATTTATAATGGAAATGTGTATGTGGATGGATTATGAAACAATAAAATATGTCTGTCTTCAATTAACATAGTTACACTCTGGAAGTGAGTTACCTTCGAAGAGGTAGACGGTCTCTCATCACGAAATAATTGACGGAGGACTGTGGGGCTGGAAACCAACTGTAATGGCATCATGGCATGGAATTGGCCTAGAAGTTCTTCTAACAGCACTTTTAAAAGTTTTACTTCACAATGAAAGTTTTCTTGCCAAAATCGAACGTTTTGCTTTTGTGTGTGTGTGTATGTTTTTTTTTTTTTTTTTCTGTACGGCATAGATTTTCCATCTGGTTATATATGTCTGTCTCAAGTAGAAGATCCTAGATATAATCTTGATCACTACAGTGAAAATTCATGGCTCTGCTACTGGCAGAGGCTGTGGATGTATTTATAACATCCTATGTTACCTGCATCTTCACTGGATGCGTAGGAAGCAGAGAAGCCTCCATAAGGCCTGGATCCATCAGTGAAATAAATGACTCTCATTGTGTTTCCCGAGGACTTGATCTCGTTGCTTATGTTCACACTGCTACACAGCTTCTCGAGCTGGGGTGAGTTACTTCTGATGCCATTGAATACCTGATGGAAACACAGTTTAACGTTTAGACGTGCAGTCCATCTTACTAAACATTTCCTAAGAGGTTACAGTCCCAGCCCAGACACACTTCCTTCTGAGGAAACCTGGTGCCAAAATGAATTACTTAACAATACGGGCTGCAGGCCCAGTGCCACAAACTTCTGTGTCATCCAGAGCATATTTCATGGCCTCAAGGTCATTTCACTAAATGAAAATACTGCGGTAATGCCATCCTGCCATGTGGTGACAAATGAAAAACTATCGTACTCATTGCAACTGGAAACCGTGCTCTAAATGTAAAGCAGATAGGCCAATATGCTCACACCTTACTTCACAGAGTTCACCGATGGGCAGTTTTTCTTAATAATGCTTCAGGGCCCTTCACATTTGGAACGAGGGCTTAAATGTTAGTCTCTGATGGTGTGAAGTAAATAATGACTCTAATATTTTTAAATACCTTGAAAAGTAATTTTAAAAAATCAATTTCAATCTCAATAGTTCTTTCCTAACTGCAAATGGACTCAAGCTTCAATATTCTTACTAATTTGAATTTTTTAAAATGGATTACTGGTGATTCCAAAATATTAAACAATAACTCTAGTTGTGTCCATAGTTATAATAACTGGCAAAGCATTATTTCACTTCTGTACAAAACCAAATGAATGCTTTAACATGCCTGTTTTTCACAATTGAAAAAAAATCCAGAAGTAACTAAACAATAATTGATCAATTGAGTGATTGGTTAATATTCCTGTTTTTAAAAAGGATGTGAATGGCTCACAATCAGAAATAATGATTCAGAATATGACATTAAGAGCTACGAGGAAGGAGAAAGTATTCCATAACAAAAGATGTAAGCTTTTTTATTCACTGTAATTGGCCATGAAATTTAGCTCTGTGGAGGCTTCTAATTTAAAGCATCTTCTAGCTCACAGGAACAGACACAGCATTTCCTAAAATTTTCTGAGCATGAAAAAAAAATGCCAAATTCTGCTACCTTATCCAATTAGCACAACACCCTCTCAGACACATAATATTATCCTTGTTTTCCAGATTAAGATGGTAGAATTCAGAAAGATTATGCAATTTACTGAAGTCTAAGGAGCTAGTAATAGTAGAATTGGTATTTGAACTATCCCTCTGATTCTAAACCAGGAAGTAACATATAAGGAAACAGAAGATGACAAATATTTCAATAATACTGAAAAGAGGAATGGGTAACCTTTGCCAGAATCCAAAGGGACTGTTAGCAGCTACAGGCTAATGGGACATGTTGGAAACCACGATCAATGACCTTTATCCTTGCCCCACTATCCGCCCTGAACTTAGAATTATGATGACTAAAAATTGTGCAGACATTCATTTATCACATGAATGTGGTGGCCTTTAGAAGCCACCAGTGTGTTGTTTCCACTTTGCTCCTCCATTTCTGTTTGTCCTTAGTAACTACAACTCCCAGAAAACAATGTGGTAGGAAGTAGGCATACGAGATTAGGACAAACTCTAAAACTGTTATAAGCAGAAATAAAATCAGGCACACATCTCACTGTAGTGCACACTACATGGTGTAGCTTTTCCTCACTCCATCTGGACAGAGAGTCAAACAGGCAGCTGAGTTTAGAGGAACCATATGCTTAAAGCTGCCCTTGCCCAACATGTAGATCTTAGGAAGTCTTCTTTCTTCTCTCCTTCTCCTCTGTCTCTGTCTGTCTCTGTCTCTCTCTGTTTCTCTCTGTTTCTCTCTGTCTCTCTGTCTCTCTGTCTGTCTGTCTGTCTGTCTGTCTCTCTCTCTCTCACACACACACACCACACACACACACAAGTTCTCAAGTAAACAAAGGGTGAGTAAATCCCTTTATTTGGAGCAGAATGAAAAAGAAATGAAGCAAATATTAAACCTACAAAATATAGTTCAAAGAAAAAGAATCATATTAGAGATTCAAAAAACAAATTAATCCTGAAAGTGTTTCTTTGTTGGAATATTAATCTCCTCAGGAGAAAAGACGTGACATTTGTAGCTTCTGCTAATTAAATGGTCAAGTCGCAAACTCTGTGACCTCCCATGAAGCCCACAAGTTGATAGCTCCTGTCATGCACACAGAGCTTCATTCTTAAATATAAATGAACAGCCAAGGGTCATCAGACATTTAGAGAAATGTCTAATATCAAAGGTAGAGACCCATACACATAAACAGGAAACAGGAATTTGAAGGAAACTTCTCCCCAGGGAAGTGGCATGATAGTTCAAAATTATGATTAATATAGGCATATGTATATGTGAATTTATTGAATATATGGTATATAAAGTGTATCATATAGTCAAAGAAAAGGGTAAAATGAGGATAATTTTAGGTATATACGTTCTCAAAAATTTTAGCGTCCACGTCCACTTCTTTTGAGAGCTACGAGTACATATGCCTCACCAAAAAGAGGAAATTAACCAAGAAAAGGAAGTGCTCATATCATAAAATCAGTTATCCAGCCTGGGAGAGGAATGAAGGGACTTGGAAATTTGGCGATGAAGAGTTGCAACATGACAGCTGGCATTAGGCTTGCAGCTAATGGACGAAGGCTCAAGGAAGATGATTGCTAAGGAAAATGAATGAACATGATAGATGTGCTTTATTGTATAAGATATGGATGTACATCTGGACCAGAAAGTATGTGGAAGACTTAGTGATGCACAGAAAACCAAGAAAATGTAACAAGGACACTATTATTATTACTTGGAAAAAACAAAAGCAAATGCTACCATAGAACATGACCTGGCTTCACTGGGAACGGTGTTTACAGAACCTCGACAAGGAAACAGTATCTGTGACATAGTATTATCAGAGGAAGCTGCATAAGTGCGTGAAGGGTGCATATCTCCGTGTGCATTTGCGGGGGTGGGGGTGGGGCTGGTTTCTGAAGAGGGCTAAATCCTCATCTTCTATAGTTGGATGTACATAGATAATGTCTAACACTGAAAAGTAAAGAAGTAGCAGAATAGGAGTACTATTTTGAAATAATGACATACACTCCACAAGAAGTAGCTAAAAGGTGAAAATGGATGCCTTGGACATCTATGATTCCGAGATAGAGAAATGACAAGTAAGACTTGATTTAGAATTTGTGGTAATTATTGTGATTTTAATTATTTGAGTTCTAAAACTATGACTCTTTAAACTACCTTTTCTGTTGGGAATGTAAATATTCTTCCAGTAAGATTCTTAATAATCATTATATTCAATGTGACATCAACTAAGGAAAGAATTTCAAAGAAAAAACCCCCAGCATATACATCAAAATTTTAATAATGAATGTGTGAGATTCCAAATAGTTTTATATTTTGCATTTTCTGAACTCTCCTAATTTCAATCAATAAAGATCCTTTATATTTATAACCAGAAAAATAGATTAAAATTGGTATACAAATGAATTTATGTCCCACGGTTACAAGTATGTAATATTATTCATTGCCTAGAAAAGAACATGCATCAAAATATTGTGCTGTGAGAGTAGCTAATTTTTTTCTACTTCATCCTTGTCTCTCTATATTCATTCAATAATGGGAAAAAATGATCCTATAAAATGAGCAAGTGAAGTCCAAAATTTTCTGGCATCAAATGAAAGAGAATATACTGCTTCCATATTTTTGATATCTGATTAAAAATTTTAATTCTTCAGATATTGGAACTTGGCAAAATTTGAAGCTCGACCATAGTTATTTTAGGGCAATATAAAACAGTAGTAACGTACAAAGATGTTCCACATTTTTTTTTTTGAAATTCACTACCCGACAGGAGACAATTAAATGGAAAGCAAGAGCGGCTTGTTAGTTAGAGGTTAACGATGACCCTTCCACTCTTCATTCATTCAACCACTACGCCAGGCACTCAGGATTCAGCCGTGAACAAAAATAAGTGCGTGTCCCCACGGAGCTCACATCTTAGTGCGGGGAGCAGACAATGAACAGGCCAAGAAAGAAATAGGTGGAATGTCAACTGGTGTGAAATGCTGGGAAAACAAAATGCAGGGAAAGGAAGAGGCCATGCTGATGTCTGTTTAACGTGGGGTGCTTGGGGGAGGCCCGGGGTCAAGTCCTTCGCAGAGACCTGCACGAAGGAAGAGCGTGAGCCCTGCCCAGACAGAGACGATGCGCACGTGGAGTGGCTCGTAGGAGGATCTTAGCACGTTCAGAACCTAAAGGAGTCCAGTGGGAGTGGAGAGGAGAGGAGTTTGAGTTAAGAGAGCAGAGGTAGGAGAAGGAAGGGACAACAAACACTGCAGGGCCAGCGGGCCATTGAGAAGATCTGGGATTCTCCTCTGAGTGAGATGAAAGGCCGCTGGAGGACGTTCAGGTGGAGCAGCGTGACCTGACTGACAGGGAAACGCTGGCTGCTGGGTTGGGAGTGCAGCGGGGCAGGGGTGGAGGCGGGAAGGCCGACAAAATAGATCTCAGTGAGTGGTGACGGTGGGAGTAGTGGATATGATAGATAGTCAGCGTCTGGATATTTTTTAAAAGTACAGCCGATGAGACTTGCGTATGGATGTCACATCATATGTGAGAGAAAGGACTCCAAAACAGACATCAAGGTTTTTTGACCCGAGCAACCACAAGTCTGGAATTATCATTTACTGAGATAAGAAAGAGCGAAGAAAGGACAGGTTGGGTGGGGAAATATACTAACATTAATCACAATTGATGGAGTATGCATGCATAGAGATCTGTCATTTTACAGTTAATCTTTCACTCACAGACCTCATTTGCTTGCTTTTGCTACGGGCCACCAAGAATGCCGAGGGTTTTCTGAGAGCATGTGAGCGTGGCAACCCGGAGGGCAGGCAGCCTCGATCCTCCAAGGGCGTTGCCCAGAGCTCCGGCAGAGAACAGGAGTCGTGCAGGCCCACGCATCCACGCATGTACTGCTCACAGGCTTAATTTTTCTCTGTTGACTGTTTTGTCATGTGTAATGGTTATTTGCTCTTAAAATTTATCCTGCTTATGACCCTGATGCATGCGGTGACAACTAACAGTCTCTTCAAACAGCTTTTACAAACGTCATGGAAGTTGACTGTGGTTTTTGCTCTATCTAAGATACTAGAGTTTGTCTGAGACACAGTTGAGCGATGGGAATACTCTCGACCTAGTTTTCTAACTATGATTTATGAGTCAATGAACTTCTTGAACAACAGAACGTGATATCTCTGACTGCACAGGACACTTACTGTCACACACTCACTGGTGCAGGACGGATGAGCTTCCAGCCTCAGGTCGTTAAAAGTCAGTGCGATGCGCCTTCCTTCCTGCACGGTGATGCTCCACTCACAGATCCGGCCGTGAGGATTGGGGTTCGGGTAGCTGGGAGACGTAAACGTTCCCGTGGGGCCCCACAGATCCCCACCACATTCTGAAGGGGAAAAGGCCCAAGAAAACTTCTTGTCAAACCCACCGACCCCTTCTATAAGGAATGTGCCCCAAGTTAAAGCATTTTAGCATGCCACCAGACAAGAATCATGGCTCTTATTTATATGCACGTGAGGACTTATCCACAACATTCATAATTACTTCCAATCTTTAATATTTAATCTTTGTTTCCATGGATGATAGTCCACTGGCAGCATTTTATCATCACAGCCTGAGCCATGAGAGACTGATAAATGTAGTAATCTTATAGTCTGGAAAATCAGAGGGCTAAAGCAATTATCCTTTTCTTCCCGCCCTCCCCAGGGAAAATCTTTATTTCCCTTGAGTTTGTCAGGGAATCTGGAATGCAAATCTTGAATAAGCGATGGACTGGCTTTCTGCAGATGAGCAGTGCAGTCAGCTCCCGCCCCTCACATCCCCACAGCACTAGTTCCCTTCCTTTGTAGCACTGATCTCAGTTTTAATTTTTTACTTATTGGTGTGATTATTTGAATAATACCTGCCTCTCCACTAAACCGTAAGGTCCAAGAAGACAAGGGTCATGCATTTTTCCCCCAACTATTTTAACAGCAGAGCCTAGCATGGTGTCTATCCAGTACAGATAATCAATAATATCTACATTTTTAAATGAATCAATGAACTTACCTTCCAAGCTGGATTCAAACCGTAGTCTGAATCCTGGGGCAGTAAGGGAGCCATCTGTGACAAACCTGACCAAAGCGGCATTGCTGGAAGTGTCTACACTCTCAGGAATGGTGTTTCCACAGTATCTGCCCAATAAATTTCCTGTGAGGGTCAAATAATTGTGACAATTTAACCTCTGCTTGAGTCATTCTGCATGTATGAAGAACATAATAAAAGACAAGACCATGCCCACAAAGGAATGATAACCTCTGTCAAGAGAGGAAGGACCAACATGCATAAAAATCAGTGTACTCAAATATGTGAAGAAGCGTAATAAAAACTGCAGCCATTAGGGTGAGGGCATCTCAGCACAGTGAGAAAGGCTAGTTCACCTGGTTAAAGAAATGGTCTGAGGAAACAGAGTGACAAGTGTCCATCTCTTATTATTTCCAGGCTACATTGCCGCTTCCTCTCCTTGCCCTAAAGGATGTCCCTCAAATAACTGCATGTGGCACGGACGGTCTCAGCAGGATAACGGTGCCTTCCCCATACAGTGCTCTCTCCAGGGAGAGCTACAGAATGACACCTGAGGCTTAGGACACCCACTGTACGTGCGTGAACCCAGGGAGGGAGAAGCTGGCACCGCTCAGAGCTGACTGATCTGTGCTTCTTTGCAAATGACGACACCGTTTTGCCCTTCTGGGAAGTGAAGTGAAGACACTTCAGAGGTCGAATGAGTACATGTGAAAATGCACACCCCCAAGGACAGCAGACATGTTCCACTGACCAGAGGTATGGTTTTCCCAGATCTCCACAAAGTCTTTTTCACAGCCAGATGAATTCTGAAGGTTCAGGTTTTCAAAATGGATGGTGAGATAGTGTCCTGAGGGTCCCTGGAGACGCCACTCACAAAATAAATTGTCTGTATACGGAAGTGTTGGATAGCCGATGCTTTCAATGACACCGCTTTGCCCTGTCACTCTCCCCCCACACAGGGCTGCAAGAAAAAAAAAAAAAAAAAGCAATATTCTATTACAGTTTTTTTTTTTTTTAAATCTCACCAGCACATTTGAAAACTTTTAGGTGCCAAGTGAATATGAGTTGAAGTTTTAAAAATTCTGAAAGTGATTGGTTAGTGCTTCTTATTGGAAATCTACTATTGATATGAAGAGAAATAACACCACAATAATGGGAAACGAAAGCCTGGCACACTGTGGAATGACATGTCTTGTAATGTCTGATTTTCTCGGGACTCCGTGTAAAAGCTGGTCATTGCAAGCAGGCTTCATTTCGAGAACCAACTGACAGATCGTTAGGGCCTGCCTTGTATCCCGTGTTCGTAACCCTGAAGACTGAGTCCGAACTCAGCTGAAAGCGTGCTGTGGTTCACTGGCGATGCCAGCCTTTCTAGTTTAACGGTCAAATAACAGTTACCACAGTAACCAGTATCTCAGGGCCTTGAAAGTTTCTACCCAGTCATCTCTCATTAGCTGGATGTCATGGATCGAATTATATACAATTTGCCTTGGGCTATGAAACGACCTATGGTGTAGCTTAAATGGTGTTACAACTAGGCGTTCTAGTCTGGGCTATATTTAATATGCTTAGTTATGTCCAGACCCACCTACAATCTATGTCACTGTGACCATATCATAGTGAATCTTCAGTATGCATATTTATTACTCATTTTTGTACATCAAAACACTGAAGGACATTCACTTTTGTCTACTGACTGATTTGGCACTAGACTTAGTGGGGAAAAATTCCAATTATCTGTTAATGACAAGAAGGTCACAGTCACTGTTCTAAATAGAGTTATTGATTACTAAAAAGCTTTACTATTTAAAGTAATGTTATACATATTTCATGAGGAAGAAGCAAAAATTTGACTTAACTGAGTATATTTTTCACAAATGAAGAAAAAATATAAAATAGTCATGTGTACTAAAAAGTTCTTTAAAATGGAAATGAAAGTAAACATTTTAATTGATAAATTAAAATGATAAATTGATAAATATTTATATCCCTTACCTATTTTTGTCATTTAAATAATTATTAAAATTAGGCAGATAGACAGACTTCTTTTAAAATGTTGTGCTTTTTTTTTAAAAAAAAAGTTTTAATGTATTTATTGTATCACTACTTTTTTCCTGAATACAAAATGTGTTGTTACCTATAGAATACTTGGCCTTGAATCCCACACTAGTGGCGCTGTTGTCAGTCCGGAATCTCAAATATATCACCTCTCCCGAAGACAACAGACTGCTGGGCAAAGACGTCCCACAGAACTTGGAAATTATTGGTGCGTTTGAATCAGCTCCATCTCGCAGCTCAAGATAATTGGATGTACAGCTAAAGTGGAAGAAAATTCCATTTCATACGTAAAGATAATTGCTTTGACACATTTTGAAGAAGAAGACTTCACTAACTTTCTCCTAGGGCATCATTCTAGAGCACAAGACACTACGACAGTTAATTTAAGAGATGTGTCACTTCAGAATATTGTATATTTTTCCTAATCGTAACACACCCATTAGTAGCTCAAAAAGACAGGTTTTACATGCACTACACTAAAGAATATTTACTTGCCTTCCACATTCTGTATTAGTGTTACAAATATAAAACTCATTCTCAAATTTAGGAATATCAAAAAACCAAGTCTTTTGTTTCATATGACGATTCAACACATTGAAACCGAGAGTCCTTACAACTTTGATAAATTTAGTTTTAAGTCTTAGCTCTATAAATCATATACCATCCTTCTTTATACCCTTTAGAGACCCAGCCTTTTCCCCATAATCTGCAACCCCCAAGGCAGTGGAAAAACAGCAGCTCTGACCTGACAATAGACCTCTGGCAGGCTAAAGATAACATCTCGACCTAAATCAGGTTTCAGCTCCTGAGCCCTGAAGTGGAATGACCCCTTGGCTACTTTCCCATGAGACTAGACAGAGGGACTCTCAGAAAAAGACCTCAGACTGTCCTCAAGACTGGAAGAGATGATTCATTACCCTCACCTCACCTCCACCCATTGGCTCCCCCCACGATCCCAAACCCCTAAGCCACAGAGTCTCATGATTTGCCCTAGAGAATCTGTAACCTGCACAGCTGCAGGGAGTCCTGGGCTTTTGAGCACTAGCTTCGGGTTCTCCCAGATGGCACCATTCACAGCAAAAGAGCCACTACTTCTCTCCTGCAGTTCTTGACGTCTAACTGTTTGGCTCTGCCTGAGCCAGGTGGGCAAACTCTGTTCTATACCACTTCACATGACAAAGACGGACTCTCCCTTGAAAGCTTTGTGACCTGAGGTAACTGAGAGTCTCGATTAGCATTTTCTATGTCCATAAAAGGAGGCAAGTTATTAGCCCAATATTTCTTGAGAAAGTCAATCAGCCAATTAATGCTCGGTGAGCAGGAGAGTGGCATCATATGATGTGCCCAGAAATGGTGAGCAAAAGCTCTCGTATCTAAATCCTGTACCACACACTTACTCGTGCAAATGTGTACACACTTTTGTTAAATGAAGAAAAAGACAGATTTTTTTTTTTTCATTCTACGTAATTATTCCCTTTGTGTTGAGCATAGTGAGACTTACTTTCCGGTGTGTAATCTTTCAGAATGCTTATTAAATAGAGATTAAGAATTGTACTGTACTTGCTTTAGTCCTGTTTCTGACACCGGTGACCCCTGGTGTCATATAACACAAATTTCCATTTGTTAAACAGATATTTTATCATTTATGACACCGAGTATGAGGCTGGGCAAATAAATACTCATCCACCAGAAACACTATATTTTTCCTGTGGGAGGAAGAACAGATCACATAAATCTCAAAAAAGCCATTCTCGGTGTCTCTTGGAGAATGCGCATGGGGTCACAAGGGACAATATCTGTGTAAATAATCTGCTTAGGCTAGAGGCTTTAAGCATTTTCGTTCTCCATCCCTAGATTTCCAACACAGTCTATGTTGCTGAGAAGAGAAGCAGGAAATTGTTTTGTGACATGACAGCTAATGAATACTAACCCTAGGTAAGAAAGACATTAAACAGAGGTGACCTACTTGGGTGTGATCGTAATACTGAACTGATCCTCAAACTGCAGTCTTACGAGCTTTCCAGGGGGAGCAGAAATAAGCCAAATGCAATCAGCATGCTGGGGGTAATTGTCGGGGTGGTTGGGGGAGGTCACGTATCCAGCAGAATCCGCATCGTGGATGTAGATATTGCCCCCACAGGCTGTCAGGAAACACAGTTAAATCAATCTACAGTCTCAAGAAAAAAGATGCAGTCAAGTGCCATGATCATTTTTCATAGTCTCTTTAGCCATATTTCCAAACTCAATTTCCCATCACCTGAAATTATCCTCATTTACGTTTTAAGCAAAAGAATTATAAATTTGCTTTCAAGGGAGCTACCATAGGTGTCCTTTTTTAATGTGCCAAACCATATATTCTCTTCTTTAAAGCCAACAAAATGATTATGTTGCACAGTGCATGCAACAAAACGGCATGAAAGCACTACTGTATACCTACCACGTGGGTAAATAAACGCACCAGTCCTTATAACTGCCCACTGACTGTTCATTTCAGTAAAATGATGCAGAGCTGTGATCTTCACATGTTTAAAAGACATGTTTAAAAGCAAATATATATTTGTACAACTCTGGGCGTTCACTCATGCATCTTCAGGATATAGAGATGCATTTGAAGAGCAAGAGGTGAATAGCATGAGAGGATTTGCTAGCCACTTTTTTTTTTTTTTGCAAGAGAGCTTTTAATACTTTTCTAAAAGACCAAAGTACTAGGTAAAAATGCTTTCCTTTTATAAATGAACATTATTTTGGCAATCTCTGCAAACAAGCCAAGCAATGAACTAGGTCAACTGGGTAGTTAACAATTCCAATGAAATTAACCTGTCCCATAACTTAGCTTCACAGATACCAGATCTGCTAAATTCTATTAACATTTGTTTCTGCTATCATTCAGTCATTTGTCATATCCTGAATTCTGTCATTACCCAAAACTCTTTCATCTTTGAAATGCTGAGCCATAAATTCCTTTGAATGCCTCTAACTCCCTCACTCCTGGTCTTTCCTTCAGACTCTCCCTGCAAAATCCCAGTGGTTATATTCAATTGAAATTATTCATGGAAATTGATGTTCTCCATGCTCATCACTGCCAAGCAATTCTCCTGTTCTTTAATATAAACCACAACAGCTATCTGAAACTTGATTATACTTCTCAAACCCTTCCTTCTTGTTATTCCTTCTCTAGTCTCAGCATAAGACTTTGAATTCTCTTTTAGAAAGAAGAAGTCAGATGAGCACTCCTTCAATTTGTTACCATCTTCTATAAATTCATCTGTGTCTCCATACTCTTTTGTTTTTGCCTATGCACTGCCTTCCTGAACTTCTGGGCTGGGCGCCTGTTTCATTCTGTCTTCTCAGGGACCCTGTCCTATTTAACCCCTCCACTTATCTACTTATCTTGTGATTTGTATCTCAGTCTCTGTCTCTCTCTCTTTTTCTCTCTTCCCCACCTGCTCCTTTAATCTTTCTATATATCACAAGCTCAAGTAATCTACAGTCTCTTCCTTCACTTCCTCATCACCCTCTTTCTGCACCTCTTCATCCTCCTTTCACTTTTCAACCTATGAAAGCCCTTTGTCCAGGTCTCCAGTTGCCTCACAGTGGTGTGCCTGAAGATATTTTTAAATTTTTATTCTATATCCACAGCATTTAACATGGGTGGCCAAATATTCCTTCTTTACACTTTTGTCCCTCAGTTTCTTGGACACGAAGCTCTTCTCCTTCTCCTTTTATCCCTCTTGCCAACGCCTCCTTTGGGCTTTGTGTGCTCCTTTCCAGGCCTTTCCAGAGCGAGGTCCCAGGAATGGCTCTGCAGGTCCAACTTCTCAATCTAAATAATTTTCTGATTAATGTCATCCTTCCTCATGACTTGAACTACTTGCAGATTGCCAACGATCCCCATATTTCTAGATCCAATCCAGATCCCTCTTCTGACCTTCCAACTCCCGTTCCAACTCCCGTTCCAACAGCCCACATGGACATAATTCCAAGAATTCAAAGTGAACACGCCCCAAGCTGCCCCGATGAACTACTCTCCACCCAGAGGTCTACAAACGAGTGAATGAGTATCACCTCTCCCTCTTACGAACTCCCTATCCATCTCCACTACCTCATTTTTCTCCCTAATACTTTTTACTATATGATATACTATATATCTTATTTATTACTTGTACTTTAACACTAAAATTAAGCTCCATGAGTTCATGAACTTTATTTGTTTACTGCTATATCCCCAGGACTTACTGTACTGTTTGTCACATGGCAAACTCTTAACAATGTGGGATAAAAGGATGCATGCAGTCAGAAACCTATGGGCCATCCATGCTGCCTCCATGCCTTCCCCCCGTCTCCACATCTGACCTCCAGAGCCACTTGATTCCATATGTATAATCTCTCTCAATATGCCCTCCCTCCTACATCCTTATTACCATTGCCTCAGTTCAGGGCCTAATAATTATTTCCTGAATTACTCTTTCATCTGGTCTCTCTTCCATTTGTCTTTCTCCCTCCAATGTGTTTTCAGTGCTATAATCACACTGAAATTTCTACTGTGATCACACTATTCAGCCTTGTATTAAAATCTTTCAAGGGTTCTGCATTGCCTTTCTGTTAAGATCCTAACTCCCTATGATGGCATCGGCAGCCCTTCAGAGTTATGACTCCTGCCTGCTTCATCACCATGGGACTCACCTCCTTTGTGCTCTACTCCCTAACAGTGGTGAATTCTTTCAAATCCTTGGGTATGCCTTCTTATCACACAGCCATTCAGACTTCATATGCAGGCACATCTATTCCTCACTGACTGGCAAATCTCCACCATCTCTTTCCCCTGGGAGCCTTCTCTTATCCTCTAGGCCAGGCTTGGCATTTCTCTATCTGATGCATCCTTCTGTCTAGCATTCATCATGCCGTGTTCTGACTGTGCCTTTGTGTGTCCATCCACTGCACTGTAAACTCCTTGACAAAACCTGGTAGTTTGCAAGGTGTGAAGCACTAAATAAATGTTTGGTTAACTCATTAATAAGGCAATGTCATGTGAAAATAAAAAGCATCCAGCACAGGGACATGGAAATCTCAATCAACCTTACTAAAGGAGTGTCTCCAGGGAAAGATGGTTTAGAACTGGGTGGATTTGGTGTGAAAGCTGTTCCCCAAATACCCACATGTTCAAGGCTGAGAAAGGGCCGTGGCATAGAAGTAGGTGTGGCAGATAGACAGATGGGGCAAGGAGGGGGCTGACTGTAGTCAGGGGAAATGGCCAGATTAGAAAGTTGGGAGAAATGAGAGTGATCATGTTATTGGGGTTGCCCGGCAATACGCTTTACAATCAAAAGACCTTCCAGCCCAATGTTAAGAGAGAAGGTGGGAAGAAGGCATTGGCCACACCATTCCTGCATGAATAGAGGGTCCACAGAGGAATGGGAGAGCAATATTGTTTGCAAACAGACCCTTAGTGTACTAGAATTCCTCTACATGTCGACTTTAAAAATATAATTCAAGACTGAGTCTAGCCTGGGAAAAGATGGGAGTGCAGAGCTGGCTGGGGGACAACAGGGAACCCCTGGCCCGTGCTGGAATGGCGTCAGTGTCCCCGAGCTGTATCTCTAGAGGCCCCTTTCAATAGCCAGAGCCACGTGTCCTGGGGAGTGATGGAAGTATATGCCCAGTGATCACGGAACCCACTCGAGCTATTAGATGATTTTCCGTGTCAGTGGATGGAGACTTATTTCTTCTCCTTTCCCAAAATGAACATGTTATGCTACTTTAAATTCTCATATTTTGGAGAATGTGCAATAAAGCATACGGCTTCATAGATTAATATGTATTTTGAAACATATTCAGGATGGAGAGATCGAGATCGTAGGATCATCCTGAAATCTACTGGCAGGTCAAGCAAAGACAAGCTCTCTACCGATATCACTCCTTTGTTTGAAGCTCTGCTTACGTACTTATTTATTCCATTAAACATATAAAATTAAATGTCACAAAAATCAAATCATTACAGTAGTATTAAATATAATTATAATCAGGTATAATTAAATAAAGGTACTAAAGTAAAGATCATTACCGCAATATATAATTAAATGGGTAATAATAGAATCAGAGGATTATGTGTTCATTTAAAAGGAAATGCACAAATGATTACAAAACAATGTAATTATCATTCTTACAATGTTTCCATAACTGAATGTAACTTATAATTAGGCAGCTTATAACCTAAGGAACTTCAGGGGAACACTTAAGATCATCACTTCAACTTATACTTTGTTCATTCTCTTGCTATGTGACCTTGGAAAAATCTAGGCCTCATTTTACCTTTCTGTAGAACGGGAACAATGATACTTTCCTTAAAAAAGTAACCATCAGGAGATATTGAATGTGTCAAGCATGAACTAAGTACTTGCTAATAGGTAGCATTATTATTAATATTAACATTATTACTCTTAGTTCAGAAAAGAAAACTTCACATATTTTTTTCTCACATCTATTTAAATAAGACCAAGCAATTTCAGGAAAAGTACAGATATTATTCTCAGTGAAAATACTTACCTAAGCTCTTTGCCTCATATTTGATCTTAAATCCTTGCCCTCCGTTACTATCATCAGAAATAAACTGAACGAGCATTTGATTATCTGAGGTGAACAGAGTGGATGACGGACGACTGCCACAGAAATGACCATTTCCTCCATGGGGTCCCAAGGGTGGAGACGAGATATCAGGTCCATTTTTTAGCTGTAAGCACAGATTAAAATGTAACAAATTCTTTCATACTGATAAAGATGGAATACAACTGTCCTATCGACTTATGACCCAGGAGAGAAAAATCATCGTTTTGTTTTCTGAATGAATCCCACAGAGAAAGTAATTAGAAGCAGTAGCCCACAAGGCTTACCATCACATAATCCCCATGGTTACAAGAGGAGTCTGTACTGGGAATCTGGAAGGGCTGTTCAAAATGGACAGCGATGACCAGGCCTCTCTGAACCAGGACGTGCCAAGAACAGTTGAGGTTGGGAGGGTAGGTCTCCGGATAGCTGGGTGATGTGATAATCCCTCTGTCTGCATGCAAGAATCCACCACAACCTTCCCAAGAAGAAACAAACAGACAAAAATTTAATTTTTTAATTGAAAAAGGAAAGAAACTCATTAAATAACATTTACAATGGGATAGGGATAGAGGAGTCAACAGTAGAGACAAGTTACTATCACGGAGATTACTTCATGGATGGGAGACATACAATAAACACATATATAATATATGACATGGTGATGAGTTCTAGCAAGTAAAATGAATGAGGAGGGGGATAGTGGTACGATATTGTGTAAGAAAGTTAGAGAAGGCCATGTTGTTGGGATAACATCTGAGCAAGATCTGAATGAAATGAAGGATCGAGCCGTAAAGCTTTGTGAGAGAAGAGCATTCCAGTCTAGAAAACAGCTGGTGAAAAAGCTCGCTGTGTTAGTGGTAGATCACAGAAGTCAGAATGCAGGAAGCAGAATAAGAGATCCAAGAGGTAGTAGGGGAGATCACGTAGGAAACTGAAAGGACTTATTTTTAATAAAAAGAGGAAGACATTGAAGGGTTTTGAGCAACAGGAAGGCACGATCTGACTTAAACTGTAAAAGAATCACTCTATCTGCAATACTTAGACTGTAGGTCGGGGGCAGAATCGAAGGGGAAAAGCAGAACTGGGTGCCCAGGAAAGGTGACAGATGCCTGGACTAGGATGGTAGAGTAGAAATGGTGAGAAGGGATTGGAATCTATACTGTGAGGGTAGAACCATTTTGATTTGACTTGTCGATGATTAGGATTTATGGAGTGAGGAAAGAAGAATCGGGGATGATGCCAAGCTTTTTGGCTTAACTAGAAGAATGTCCTTTCCACTTACTAAAATCGGGCAGAGTGTGGCCTGGGAAAGTTGGTGAGGGAGTGAAAAATAGTGGGAGTCAAGAGTTCAGTCTTCCGCATGGTGACTTTATATATATCCCAAGCTGTCATACATACGTACATACATGAGAATGCATCATGACGGGGAGAGAGAGGTCGGGAGTTGAGGAGAGACTGTGGGTGGAGTAGTCATTAATTTGCCAGCTGTCGGGGACCAAACAGCTTATCAGCGAGTAGTGTAGAGAGTGCGCACAACTAGCTACATCGCAGAGGTAGAAATTCATCTTAGGTCTAACTCCAAAAGCCCATTCTCCTAAAGCACTCTGCAGCTGCCTCCCTTGACCGTGAGGAAGACAATTTATCTTCAGTTGCTCCCTAGTCTATAAAAGGCAGGCAAAATAGTGGAGAAATTATTAGTTTTTAAAGTCTATATTGATAAGCTACTCTAAAATTATGTTTTTCGGTTAAAAACATGAATCTTTTGATATTCCATATTCCAAGGACTACTTCTTGATCTTTAATCTAGTTCGGGCTGAAAATTATTATTGGACTTCACGTTTTGTCAAATTTTGTCTCAATGAGAGTACACATGATAGCCTGCCATATACTGTGCACATTCTCTGAATCATTGAATTCATATTTCTAGAGCAACAAACTCTACCTGCCACCCTTGGTTGAATTATTTCAACCAAGGGATTTATGAAGGTATCTTCTGTATTAATTTGACTGGTTATTTCTTAGACTGATGATAACTCTGACTTATTGCTCCTTTGATGTATTATGGCTTTGTGCTATCTCTTAGGTCCAGCCTGCAGCTAGGCTGAAAATGGTTTTAAAGATTTCACTCTTCTGCCTCTATGGAGGCAAGGTACCCCACCCAGAGACCTGCAGGCAGGGGATGCTTTTGTACAACTTGGCCACAGTTTTTTGGCTCAGGAGGCAGTATCTGATATAAAGCCAGCCATCTAAAGGCCGGGCAGAGACCCGTGTGCTGTGACATAAAAACCTCTGCCCTCACATGGAAGAATGAGCAGGGTGTGCTAGGGAGTGAGTAAGAGTTATATGAGATGAAATGAGATGAGACAAGATGGATTCGAACAAACTCTTAGGACACATTACTCTTGTGAAAGGATGCGTTGAAGCCCGCCCCGGTTATACTGAAGTCCGAGGTGAACCGGATCCACATGTACTCCCCAGAGGACCGGATGGGTCCCGGGAGCTCTCTGCCACAGAGAACGGCAAGCTGCTGGGCCACATTGCTGTCTCCTAGGACCAAAGAAAGGAAACATCAGCGTGAAAATACGAGGTCTTCAGACTCTCTGCCACCATCGTTTGCAACCCAGCCAAAGAGGATCACATATTTTTTTCTCAAAAAGACAACATCCTTAGGTCATAACGGGGTTGTCAAATGCAAGGACGCTCGAGGGGCTACGGCATTCTGGCTCCAGTTTGCAATGGCGCCTCCTGCCTTCTTCGTTACCTGTGCTGATAAAGACTTCTTTGACAGTTCCCAGTGTCTTTCTAAAAACTGGCTGACAGTCCTTCCTGGCACTGAAACTCAAAATCAGAGTCTGTTGGATTAGGAAGGGTTTGTGGACCAGAGCTGATGCTGTGTGTGAGAATAATCTAAATTATTCTGATTGCTGATGTCAAGTATCAAAAAGAGAAAGAAGCGTGGTTCTTCAGCCTCAGATTCTACACTATCGTTACAGGTCATTTGCCGAGATGTGTGCCTTCAGCTCTAGAGGTGGCTTTTAGATTTCTTGTTTTCACTTTCATTTGTTTGTTGTTGTTTATTTGTTTTGCTGTTAAAGAGCACATTTATGTCCACGTGTGGAGGATGAGAAACAGATAGATTTAGCAAGTGTGCTCTTCCAGAAGCACAAAGGACAGCTCGGGCACCTCACGGCCCTTTTCCCCTCAGGTTCTCTTTGACATAGTTTCAGTCAAAGCAAGTGTCCCAGTCAAAGCCAAGAGGAGGCGAAGGAGATGATAACCAATTTACATTTCTTGGAAGGGAAAACACATTATTTTTTTCCTAAGGCAGAGAGGTACTGAATTTCTAGTTTATTAAAAAAAAAAGGAATATGAGACATGAGGAAATTTGTCCTTTCAACAGCAGAATGAACCCTTTTTGAGACCAACTCAGTCATTATTAACTACTGCAGAAAACCAGTGATTCTCTGCAATTACAAACGTAAATATGTATAAACCTACAAATACAAATGCTTGAAAAGGCATTCTATTGAGGCTTTTTGACCTCTGGAAACTTCCATATTTTTTACAGTTCAAAAATTTCTCTCTAACACCTTTTGCATTTTTATTTACTATCCTATTTTTGCTACACATTTTACCCCAAATTGTTTTCGTTGACATATTCTTTATTTATCTGTATCACCAACTTTTGAAGTTATTATATCTTGTTATTTATTTCATGTGTGTATGTTTTATCTTTCAGTGAGACTAGGGAAGGTTTACTGATGTTGATTTCTAAACTTCGCCCAGACTGATGAAACAATGCTTATCTCTAAATAATTACTCACCAAGTAACTAACTAATTTGGTAAATAACCCAATAACCATGATGTTATACTGCATAATAAATACTGCACTACTTCTGGAGCTTTCCATAACCTCAGCATATGACTTGCAGCAGGGATGAATCTGATTTTTAAAGAGAAAGAAGTGTAAGTCAAAGGACAGCGCAGGAGTGGGGCCAGAAGGGAATTCGGAGATTGTCTCTAGTCCAACATCCTCACTTTGGAGATGTGGATGCTGCAGCACCGAGATTGCCGGTAGCTGATGTTTAGTAACTCAGCAGTTACTAATACCACTGTGAGTGCTTTAAATGTAATACCCGATTTTAGCTTCACAATAACATTTTTGGTAGTATCACTATTATCCCCATTTTAGAACAAGAAACAGTCTTTACGGGGATATATAATTTGCCTAACACCATAGAGCACAGAAGTCAACGGAGGTTGGAAACCTTGGACAATTAACTCCAGAAGCCCACACTATGCTATTAAGTAAGACATTTAAGATATTAAAGTCAGATCTAAAAATAAAAAGATAACTGATTTTTGATAATTTTTTGTTCTTCTCTTTTTCTGTTTCCTTCTTTCCTTTTTTTTTTTTTTTTTTTTTTTTTTTTTTTTTTTTTTTTTTTTTTTTTTTTTTTTTTTTATTTTTTTTTTTTTTTGT
>PVKZ01001073.1:210000-226315 GCA_004027375.1 Macroglossus sobrinus | reverse complement strand
TCAGCTCCCCTAAGAAAGCCACTGGGGTGGCTCAGGGATGTCCACAGCCACCCTAGGGCCAAGAGGCTATGACAACTGGCCAAGCATCATTGCTTAAGGCCAGTTGGTTCCAGATATTTGCTTCAGAATATTATA
Source organism: Macroglossus sobrinus (assembly GCA_004027375.1). Classification (NCBI taxonomy): domain Eukaryota; kingdom Metazoa; phylum Chordata; class Mammalia; order Chiroptera; family Pteropodidae; genus Macroglossus; species Macroglossus sobrinus. The sequence goes on along the minus strand of PVKZ01001073.1, from coordinate 226,180 downwards.
TAACCCTGACACTCTGAAACAAACAAAAATGGTTGGACAAAGAACCAATAAAATTTAATTCTAAAAGTATATTACCACTAAAAGTGCAAATGCAAAAAAAAAATTAAATTAAAACAGAATAAGCATTCAATAACTATTTCTTGAGTGAGAAAACAGGCAAATGAGGAAAGAATGAATCTACTGGGCACGTACTCACATTGTTAGTGACTAAAAAGGAATTTAGAATGGATAGGTCATGTAACAAATTGAAAATAGTGTCATTGTTTTGGCTTATACTCGAATTTGTTAAGCTCTTTCAAGTAGCTCTGTGTCTCAGCAAGAACACTTTCATCCTATAAAGAGCACATGATAAAATCTCTCTTAGAAATATCTCTATCAAAGTAAATAGAAATCTAAATTAAACTATGTCGAATTTCCCATCTACCAAAGGCCAGGACTTCTGATAGAAAATTTTGTATTCATTACTTTCCCCGATCCTCACAACAGCCCCGTGAGGTGGATGTTTGTCTCTCTCACAGATGATAAAACAGACTTGGAGCCATTTAGTAATCTGTGAAAGATAACGCAGAAGAAGGAAAGGACAGCTCGCCAGGTTTGAGGCTTCCAAGAAAAGTTACCAGTGGAACAAAAAGCAACTCAGTAAAAGTGATTTAAAAAAAAAATAACTATAAGTTACCCGTTTTTGCAGTTACCTACCAAAGATATTTTTAAAGCTTCTACTGGGGTCTGAACATTCAGAATATGTGTGCAAGAACACATGGATTTAATTGGATGCTAAATATAAAATTTTAATATCACAGAAACGCCTTGATGTGAGGAAAGATGACAGCGCCTCTGGGCGAAGTGCTGAAAGCTGATCGTTGGGAAAGCGGGGAAAGTTACGGTTTATCATCACATCATACTTCTATGATTGGTTTGAGTCTTTACGTAGGGTCCATCCTCCACAGAAAGAAAATAAAGCTCCTCTGCCATTTGACTTTTCTCACCATACTTAGTCTGGGGTTGAAGGGATCAGGGGACCAAGAGTTTGCATATTAGCAACAGGTGGGCCAAAAGCAAACACGTGTTCGTTTGATCAAAAAAAAAAAAATTCTCTGAAGCATTTTTCATTAATTGTCAAATTTTAACATTTGAGAAATTCATAGAAAATTCTACATTTCTTGCATCTCTTGAAAAATGAGATCCAAAATCCTGAGACTGCTGGCCTAATGGCTGCCCCGTGAATCGTGTTCTGCAGTTTGACACTTCACTAGTTATGTGACCTGCTGTCTAGGTGGGCATGTGAGGCTGTGATGTATCTGTGGCGCAGAGTAGAGGGCTGGTTCTCAAAGAGACCATGGGAATGACCTGGAGGCAAGGACCAGAGTCTGGCAAGGGAAGCATCTCACAACAGGGTGAACTCCAAGGAGGTGCCTGAGATCTCTGAAATCAAGGTAAGTAATATTTCAGTGCAGCATCTCAAAAACTGAATTTAATGTAACATGAACACAATAGAGATGGGTTCTCACTCGGCTCTTTGCCTGATCCTGCCCTAATCTTGGCCCTGTCTGGAGGCCTTTTTTAAATCACAGATCTGGGACTTAGCCTGAGAGTTATTAGTTTAGTAGGTCTGGGCTGGGGCTGAAAATGTGCATTTCTAACATGTTCCCAGGTGATGCTGATGCTGCTGGTCTGGAGACCACACTGTGAGAATTACTGATCACAGGCTATGGCCTCCCTATTCTTCTCGGTTTCATGCAAACTGTGAAACACACTTTTGTATATGCTGCATATTAGCATAATTCATATCCCTCGCTCAATGCATAGCAATACCACACCTGTGTGTAGAGGAAAAGATGAAAAAATATTAGCCCTTAATTCTACCCATCTACCCAGAGATTCGGTAGACAAAGGGATACACTGCAATTATAAATACTTTCCCCACTTGAATCTTAAAGTCATAGGTATAAAATGCCAAGATTCACTTTCAAAGCCTTTCAACAAGAAAGCAGCACCACCTGGGAACTTAGACTATTATTTCCACCAAATGTGATATCTCTTCTCAGGAATCGATGCTGTTCCTGACAGTATCTGGATGATTTTGCCACAGGCAATTTCGTAGTTTCCTTATGTTCTTCAGGAATTGCAGCCAGTGCTAGTATTTGATGCCTTTGTTGACCACAATTTCTGTGAAATTCCATGCAAAATGGATGAAGACAGTAAACAGGTATGATTATAACCCATTGCTACTAAATGTGTGTCAAGGTGAAAATTTGATAGTTTTTTTTGTTTTGTTTTGTTTAGAAATGTTTCTCACCGTCCCGTATCACAAGTTGATCATAGTTGCATGTTCTGTGGGCTTCGATGTCCATGGAGAGGATGCTGAGCTCCACAGTGGAGTCAGGAGCCTGGATAAGCCACGTACAGTCAACCTTGTTACCATAGCTTTCGGGCCAGCCTGGGGAGAAGAGGAAGACTGGCTCCTCTCCTGTCCTCAGGAACCCGCCACAAGCACCTGCAGAATGGAGGGCAACACCTTTGAAACACCTCTGACGAAGAAGAAACTAGCACTTTCACCTTAAAGTGTCAGACTTAAGCTGAAATGAAACAATCGATTAAAACAACTTTCTCAAAGGAATCTATAAATATTTTATTAAACCCACTGATTCAGCTGTAATTGATGTCATTTATTTTTGGTAAAAAAATACATCATATTCTACTTTTTTTTTTACTATAATTTTGCCACACAACCCATTCATTAACGAGTGCCTGGTATTTGCTCAGCATGAAGTTTGTCCGTGTGGAAGACCCTATTATTATTACTACTATTATAATCTGGGTAGAACTCTGTTCGTCTTTCCCATGTATTTTAATCTTTACCTTTTTAGTATAGCTAGTCAACATGTAGTTTATATCTAGGCAATTTTGAAATACTTGTCAATTTGGTGAACTAAAATATTCAAAAAAGCACATGAGCTTATAATAACAACAGCCTTTTATTACTTTTTATTCAGTTTTTTTAAAATAACAGCTTTATTAAGCTATTATTCATACACCATAAAATTTACCCTTTTAAATTGCACAATTCAGTGGTTTTTAGTATACTCCTACAGTTCTGCAGCCATCACTGCTATCTAATTTTAGCACATTTTCACCAGTCCAAAAAGAAACTCTAGGCCCATTACCGCTGATTCCCTATTTCCCACTCCATCAGTCCGTGGAAATCACAAATCTACTTTCCATCTCTGTAGATTTGCCTATTCGGGACATTTCATGTAAATATAATCATGTAATATGTGGTCTTTTGCAACTGGCTTCACTCACTTAGCACAATGTTTTAAGGTTCATTGATAACCTAGCCCGTATCAGCACTTCCTTCATTTTAAGACTAAACAGCATTCTACTGCATAAACATGCCACATTTAGTTTTTCCATCCATCAGCTGCTTGACATTTAGATTGCATCTCCCTTTGATACTAGTATGATTAATGTTTCTATAAATATCCACGTAATTTTTTTTATATATTCCTACTGGCAACACATAAGGGTCCCTACATGACGTGTTTAGCATCCTTCGGGTGACTAGTCCACATTAGGCTATTGTCCTCTAACCTTTTGGGGTCTGTTTACTTTTAGAACAAGTTCACAGTTTGAATATTCCAGTGAGATCCGATGATAATGTGTCCCAATCAAATATTTCAAGAATGAAGACTATCCTCCAAGAAATATTTGCTGAATTTTTTCTATGTCAACCCTCAAATCCATATGAGCCTTTCAAAATTGCTTAAACATTATTTCAAGGAAAAAGCATAGTTCCCCCAAAACACTGCTTATTGAGGTAACTAAGAATGTCTTTTAAAAAGCAATATAAAAGCTTAAAGTTAATGCTAATTTTACTTTGAAACTTGAAGGTTAACAACCTGCTAAGGAAAAATTGAAGCATTTCTGAAGGCAAATTTAAAATAAAATATAGAGGGAAAGTAGTTACTTCTCTTAGTGAATCCTTAACAACTGTATGTGTATGTGTATGTGTGTGTGTGTGTGTGTGCGCACGCGCACGCGTGTGTGGTATTTACCAAATTTTCAGAGATCTCTAAAGTGATCTCTAGAAATTATAAGTAGAATATTTTATGGACATCAAACCCCTAATTTATATGAAAAATATACTGAGAAACTAGAATTGTTTAGAAACATACTTTTTTTTGAACTTGTATTTATGAAAGTAAAAGAACACCTGAACATATGAAGGAAGTTTTGGACTCTGGACTTATTCTTCTTACTCATTTGTATATTTGGCTCCTATTATGGTAGGACCCTTTGAAATACTGCCCTACACGTATCAGCCCCTAAAAAGAATCTCCTTTATTACCAAACATACCTGTAGCAATGGTGGGTAAAGGCCCAACAGGGGCATCCACTGCAAACCACTCCAGCAGGAATCCTTTCCCTGAGACTGAAGAGTCAGTAGAAAACTGAAATGTCAAAGAATTTCTAGTGGAGCTAAAAGATTCAGTCTGGGTACCACAGTAAGTCCCGATCAGGCGGGAATGAATGCCAAGCCCATCATAAATCTGCATGTAAAAAAAAAAAAAAAAGATAAAAGAGCATTGGACGTAGGTAATTACCTGTGTTTTCAGTCATTAAAAAAAATAAAAGAATGTCTTATGTTTTTATAATTTTATCATAATGAACAGATAATGAGTAAACATATCAGTTAAAATAAAAATTGTCATTAAATATATAATAGGATTGCAATAATTTACTGTGTTTTAAAATTACTTCTATCTTTGCTGCAGAATTATATTCATAAACACTCTAGGTGATATAGCTCATTATATAATTTATAATAAAATTTGGGCACAGAAAAGTATGTACCAGGATAGATACACAAAAACATCAGCCATTGAATGTGCTTTGGGGCCTCAAAAGGAGGAACCAGAAAGAAAGGGAAAAAACAAGAGGAAAGGTTTGACGCGAGGAAGCAGACAGGTGTCTGTCCTAAAGGAGTTCACACGCCTCAGAAGAACAGAAGCAAATTACTGACAGCAAAAGCAGTATGGTTTGCAATGGCTCAGCGCTCCTTCAGAGCACTCAATAAATCTTTTTCATTTGGTTTAAGTTATTCAATTACTTAGTTAGAGATATATTTTATGATAGTTCTCAAACACATAGCATGGGGCTCATTGTTTTTCTGCACATGTGAATGGATGCTATCCAACCACATCTCCTATTTTTCCCATCGTCTTCTCCTAAAATAATCTGGAACAAAGTCATTGTAATTGTGATTATAAATTTCTCTACTGAAGCTACTAGATAAGCTCAGTTTTTCAAATGATGTAATAACTATTTTCACACGTACTGAGCATTTGTCAGGTACCAAGTTCTTTGCAAGGCATTGTGAACTTAGCATGAATAAGATGGAATCACTGCCTTCAAGAATCCTGTGGTGTGCCAGATAATCAAAGTAAAAACAATAATAATAATAATAATAATAATCTGATAGTAAAATAGTCAGTCTTATAGAAGCCGAGAGTAGAATGGTGGTTGCCAGAGGACGTGTGGAGAGGGGAACAGAGAGATGTTGGTCAAAGGGTACAAACATTCACTTACGCAAGATGAATAATTCTAGAGATCTAATCTACAGCAGTGTGACTTTTACGAACAACACTGTATTATATTATATATCTGAAATTTGCTAAGATGGTATATCTTAAGTGTTCTCACCATACCAAACATATATTCACATATACACACACACAAAATGATAACCATGTGAGGTGATAGATATGTTAATTAGTTTGATTACTGTGCTTATTTCACACTGTATATGTATATCAAAACATTAAGTTGTACATCTTCAGTATATACAACATTTATTTGTCAAATATGCCTCAATAAAGTTGGGGGAAAATTCCAATAGTGTTTCTGAAATTAATCAGTAATCAATGTCTGAATAGCGATGATCACCATAATTTTTATATTTTTATTTATTTTTAAAAAATCCTTTGAATTTTAACACTCTAACATGAGAATAAAGAGAATAGTGGGATATAAAATAGAATAAATAATTAAGATATACATACATGCTTAGACAAAGCCCAAGAGGCAAATTACAATAGTGCTAAAAATATACAAAACCTTAGATACAAATAAATATAATATCAGAATTACCTTTGTACAGGTAATCTAGAGGGGGCAATTATGATTTAAGGCAGACCATCCCATGTGATTTGCAAGTCCCTGAACAGACATTAACTTGAATTTATTTTTGCCAATAGCAATTCACCAAACATTATAAACAGCGATTGCACTTGGAAACTCACCCTTAATTTGTCGTAATAGCAGTTTTGCCCTGATTCAATGTCTATCTCCAAGATTCTACCACGGATAACTTGAGAGTCATTCACGTTTACTATCCAGTGGTAATCTGAGTTGTGGGGGTAATTTCCAGGCCATAAGGGAGAGGCAATTTTCCCATGAGTTCCCACAATATTGTCATTGCCAAAAACTAGGAGGAAAAACAGAATAGTAAATCAGACGTACTTACAACAGCTCTTTAATCAAATGAAAGACACAAAGGCAAGGAGCGATGAAAAGGATGGACTTTTAATTGACTACGATTTCTTTTCTGAGCACGAAAAGAAATACTGCTTCCCTTTTGGTTTCTGTGCTATCTATTAATTCATGGAGAAGGGTGATTTTGTGAATGGAATTCCATCTCCTTAGAAGGTTGCATGGAGTGAGAAGAGACAATAACTTCCCATTTGAAAAAAGGTTGGTTCCCAGACCCTAAGGGACTTGGGGACATGGGATGGGGGAGAGGAGGAGTTACCAGCTCCATTTGCCAATTCTGGTTTACCTATTTTACTTTTTCTTACAAAACAACAAAACATGTTTTTAAAAATGATATCAGATAAGAGAAACTGACATTTGGGAGCCACATATACAATAGCTAACTATGGACAAGTTAAGTTAGAAAATAAAAATATTTAACATTTTATACTATTGGAACATCCTGTTGTTATAATATCTGAGCACTTAAGTCAATCCCAAAGTAACACTGAATGTTTTTAATTTGAAGAATATAGAGTGTATGGGATCAAATGAAACACATACCATAGAAATACACCAAACCTGAACTATAATATCTTCAAAGGCTCTTTAAGACAACATCACACACACACACACACACACACACACACACACACACACACACAGAGTTTAATTTAACAATTAGCTAGAACTAGAGCTTAAGACAAATATTAGAACCCTTGAGCCTTCTCACTGGCTCTTGATGGGCCATTCGTATACAATTTAGTTTTTCAAACATATAATGAAGTAACTCCACAAAGACCATAAATACAGAAGAGTGTAGAGTTCAGGGTTGTTCTTAGGGCATTCCTAAAAACAGTGTTATTCTTTCTAGTTCGTAGGACTCCTTCCAGAAGCCATCGCTAAAACAGAACCAACTTACTGCTAGTAAACGTGGCCTGGAAGCCGACGCCACTGCCTGAGCCATCGGAGACGAATCTGATCCACAGGGTATGCCCAGTGATGGTTGAATAATTGACGGGGAGGACGTTTCCACAGTACCGTCCCACTAGGTGACCCGTGCTGTTTCCTTCCCGGATCTCCACAAAGTCTCTGCTACAGTCCTGAGAATCCTCCAACTGGAAAGTTCTGATTCGAAACAGAAATAAATAAATAAATAGATAGATAGATAGATAAATAAATACATAAATAAGGAAATTTTAGGAGAATTAAATGGGCCGAATAAACTTTGGGATTATCCTGAACTACATGCTGGGTTAATCTGTTCATTTTTGTTTTTCAACTTTCTTTAAATTAATCACAATATTTTTAGCTAACTAAACCAATTTCCTTCGCTCAGATTTGTGAAAATAATTAGTCAAGAGATATGAAGATAATTAATACATTCCCATCAAGTTTTCTTTCTAGGGAAAAAAAATTGGTCAAGAATACAGAAAAAAGATATATATTATGAGGCAGACTATCCTAAGTGCTATTAGAGCTATCAAGAATTTTGGTGTAGGAATTTTGAGACAGAGGTACCATATCCAATTGTGGGGCTCAGTAACAGTATGGTGGAGAGGTCCTTTTGAGATGGAAATGTAAACATTAGCTGAATTTAGGTACAGAAATGGTGGGCAGAGAATGTGTGCCAGCGATAGCACGTATGAAGAAAAAGATGGGGTATATTTAGAAATCTGCAAAAAGTCTAGTTTAGTTAGAACTCTGAATACTTATAAGAAGAGGTTAGGAGACATAGCTGGAGCAGTATAATGACCTAATTTTGGCAGAGCTTAAATGCCAGTCAAAAGTACATGCACTTAATTTCTGGAAAAGTAGAAAAAAAATATGGCTCCTGTAATAACACAGGCTAGTGTTCAAGCATGTCCTATCCAACTCATATTATATTCTGCAATTATGATGAAATTAGGGAATGGAGGGTAGGAAATAATATCTACCTCATATAATGATCATTAGTAATGTATATAAAGAGTCTGTAATACATAGGTGCTAAAGGAATGCTTTCAAAACTTGGCTTTAATGCTTAAAAAACTTGGATACAGTCAAGACAGTGTGGCACGAGTGTAAGGGTAGACAGATGAATGACAGAAAAGAAAGTCCTGAGAAAAATCAACAAATATAGAGGCAATACCACCCAATCCACAGTGTCAAGACAATTCAATGGGGAAGGGAAAGTTGTTTTAATAAGTAGAACTGCAGTAACTGGATATCCTATGAGGAGAAAAAAAAGGACCTCAACCCCTGCCTCTCTCCATACACAGACACTAATTTAATATTTCTCATAGATAAAAACAAAACCTAGAAACATATATTTTCCTAAAAGAAAATGTAGAAGAATATCTTGGGATAGGCAAATATTTCTTAGAATGCAAAAGGCACTAAATATAATTAAGAAATTAATAAATCTGACTTCATTAAAAATAAAAAATAAAAATTTCTTCTCATAAATATATGACTAAAAAATGAATAGGCAAGTCACAGACTTTGGGGTAGGGGAAGGAGAAATCATGGCAAAACATATATCTGACAAAGGACTCAGATCTTAAATATAAAAGGGAATTTCTACAAATAAACAATGAAAAAACAAACAGCTTGAATGTACACTTCAAAAAAAAAGATGAGAGAATGTGAAAAGTACCTCACATCATTAGTCATCAGAGCAATGTAAATTAATATTATAATATTAACTGTAATATCACCATAATTAATACTATCACAATAAGATGCTATTTCATACCCATCAGAATAGCTAAAAAAAAAAAAAAAAAAGAGAGAGAGAGAGAAAGAAAGAGAGACTGACAAGATCAAACATTGCTAAGTATGCAGAGCAACTACAAGTCTCATATATTTCTGGTAGGAATGTATATTAATACAACCACTTGGAATAATTATTTGGCAGATTCTTATAAAAACAGCCAATAATGCTCCAGAAATTCCACTCCTAGATATCTGCTCAATAGAAATTAAACTACATGCTATGCTAGTACTCTGAATAGAACAGAACCCTCGTTACTCAAAAATAAGAAGACAAATAACTCAATTTAAAAATTGCAAAGGAACTGAATAGATATAGATATTTCTCCAAAGAAGATATAGGAGTGGCCAGTAAGAACATGAAAAGATCTTAGTTGTCATTAGTTATGAAAGAAATGCAAATCAAAACCACAACAAGATAGCACTTCATACCCATTAGGATGGCTCTTATTAAAATTCAGACGATAACAAGTATTGACAACAATATAAAGAAACTGGGACTCTTGAGCACTGCTGGTGAAAATACAAAACGGAGCAGCCACTGTGGAAAACAATTTGGCAGTTCCTCAAAAAGATGAACACAGTCCGCTTCTAGGTATATATACAAGGTTATAAAACTAAATATACCCAAAGGATATATTAAAAATATATATAAAGGTATATAACTATATATAAACAAATAAAACTATATATACCATAAACAAAACTATATATGTAGTTACATATGTATAACTTGTTATCAAACAAGCCATACATACACACATTCTCTAGAATATTATTCAGCCTTAAAAAAAAATGAAATTCTGACGTTTGCCACTACGCAGATGAAATTATGCTAAGTGAAATAAGCTAAGCACAGAAGAGCACATATCGTATGCTTCCGCTTACATGAGATAGCTGGGACTGGGAAATTCGTAAGTAGAATAGAAGCTGCCAGGGGCTAGGAGCGGAGGGGCAGGGAGTTGTGATTTCGTGGTTGCAGAGTTCTGATCAGCATGATGGAAAAGTACTAGGAATGGATGGTAGCGATGGCTACAGAAAATTGTGAATGCATGTAATGCCACTGAATTGTACACATTAAAATGGGTAAAATGCTGATTTTTATGTTATGTATATTTTATTATATTAAAAAATTGAGGAATTTTGAGTGGTAAAATTTGATGATCAGAGCTCTTCTTGAGAATATCATCTTGCAGTAACATGTCATAGTAATGACTGTGGGCAGCAGAAAAAAAATTTTTTTTTGTTTTTTGCTGTATCAAATCTAATAGAATGGTGTATCACTCACGTGGAGCTATCTATTGGAGATCGTATGCAGGTTTGGACTTCAGAAGACTCTGGGGCTGTACTTGGAAATAAACTGTATGTATACAATGATAGCTGAAAGCATGACTAGATTGGGGGTTTAGAAATGAAAAAATTGAGGATTAATAAGTAGAGAGAAAGAGAGGTAAGGAATGAGAGCAGAAGCTTAGGGAACAGCCATATTCTGAGTATAGTGAAAGGAAGAGGAAACAATAGACACAGGAGTCATCTGAAAAGCAGGATAAAAGCAAATTCAATGTCATGTCACAGAAGCCAAGGGAAAATTAGATGAAGAATGAGAAGGTCAAACAAGGCAAAGATCCAAGAGTATGAACAGGCTATAAGATTTGGTTCCTAAAAATAAATCAGTGACCTTTAAAGACACAGTTTCACAGAATTAACTATAGAATTCTTCTTCACATATATTAAAGAGAGTGATTTCCATAAGATGGTGGATTACAACAACAGCAACAAAACAATAACAAGATTTCTATAACATCCAACAATTAGAATTTATCAATTCACTTCAATTGTTTTATGTGCCCATTAACATGCATAAAAATGTATCAATATAGTTAACCACAAATTACAAGTGTCAGAATATATTAAAACTATTAAAAACCGTGTTCTCTGACCATTGTAGAATAAAATTAGAACATAGCACTAACAAAGAGATAACCAAAATTTTCCATAATTTGGAAACAAAACATCTTTTTATATAAACCATGTATTAAACAAGAAATCACGATGGAAATTAGAATATATTTAGGGCTGAGTGAGAGTGAAAATATTATGTATTAAAACTTATGGGGTGTAGTCAAAGCAATATTTAGAGGAAATGTATAGCCTTAAGTGCCTATAGTAGAAAAGAACAAATACTAAGAAAAATGAACTAGAGGATCTCATGGCAGAAGTGATAAAAACAAAGCAGAAAAAAATGTCAAATATAAGAAACAAGACAACATTTTAAATGAATGAAACAGAAATGTAGAAAATATTGCAAAGATAAAAAAATCAAAAGCTATATTTTGACAAGACTAATACAGTATAAACCTCTAATAAGACTGATGGAGAATAAAAGAAAGTTTAAGTAAGAAACGTTACTAATAACAAAAGGACACATAAAAGACACTAGAAATTCTTAAAATTATAATGAAGGTTATTAACATTATGCCAATAAATCTGAAATCTTAAATAATTTTTTAAAAAAATGAAGGACATAAAAAAAGACAAATAAATGGAGACATATTCCAAGTTTAAGAATACAGAGTCAATAAAAATTCTCCCAAAATGAATCTATAAATTCAATGTAATTCCAGTAAAATAAGTATGATTTCATTGATGCAAAGTGTAAAGCAGAAAGCAACACCACGTAATGTGAGTGGATATACATATAGATGTATATATAGATACATATATATGTTTAGATATGGTAAAAATATAAAAACATGCATGGAAGGGACATAAAAATTCAAAATCTGTGACAAGTAAGTAAAAGGATGTGTATGGGAGACTTCTGCTGCCATATGACATTTTATTTAATTAAAATTAATTTTTAAAGAAAAAACTAATGTAATAATTTTAAAAAGCTAAAGGAAGTGAGTGAAAACCATTCTTTTTTCAGAAGTAACTGGAGGGAATTTTTGCTGAGAAGAAGGAAGAGATAAAGGGAAGAAAGAATAACCTAATGAGACTATAAAAAAGAAAGTGTTGGGAAGGGGAAAAAAATGTCTCAAGAATGGAAAATGTACTTCTCTACTGTGTGTACCTTTCAGTCAATGCTCAGCACCATGGGTGGCGATATTTCACAAGATGTTCAGCTCTCCTGAGGCTCTATCTCAAGTAATGGATTAAGACGTTTTGGGTAGAGACAACCAGCCTGGAGGCTCCGGCCACCTCAGGCCGCACTGCAGAATCAGTGTATCAGGCACACACACCTCTGAGCCTTCACTGCCCACCAGAGCACTGGAGCCAACTACTCGGCCTTGCTCTGCCATTGGCTTCTCAAGCTAGATACAAGCATCAGTGGATCTCTAGCCAGACAAACAGTAAGTGGCTCTCACAGTCCTAACAAGGTGGGTTACTGCAGTTTAGATATTGTACATCCACTTTCTGCACATAGTTCTAGCAGCCAGCTCTGACTGATAAGTGGGTAGCAAAAAAAATCAGAAATAACGAACTATCCATTTATCTTTAGGCCCACACTGTCTTCCTTGACAATTTGATTTTTTTGTAACATAAAATTTATACCAAAATTTATATCATTTTGGGCCAAGAATTGTACTGAATCCATCTTTAGGATGGTTGCCAAGGTTGGCGCTTAAATTCAGGCTCGGTTTTATTGCCCATAATAGTATCAGCACTGTGAAATATGCTAAAATTGTCTTCCTCTGCTCATCAGAAGAAAAAGAGAAAGGGAGATCATTTTCATCAGTGGCTGATTTACATAAAACCGCCTCTAAAACCTTTCTACTCAAAGCACAGCATCACTGAGAGCCTGTGTGAAAGGGAGAGTCAGGCCCCACCGACCGGCTGAACCAGACTGTGGATTTTAGCAACATCTCAGGTTATCAGTATACACACTAAAGTTTGGTCCAGTAGTCCAGAAGATTACTAAGCGTAGGTCTGTTCTGTTTTAGGACCAGACTGGCATGATCTAGTAGTGCTAAATGGCAGAAAAGATGTTTTATTAACGATGGTAGGATGCTACTATAGGAGTCAAATTAAACTTTTTAAAAAGCTTACTGTTCCTGGAAGTCTTTGTCCTAGGTTGATACATTTTGGAAGCAAATCTCCCCTCTTTCCAAACACTTTGGCTAAGATCTGTTAGTAAAAATACGACGTGGAACAAGAATAGTACAATCTCTGTTTCTCATTATCTCATTTTGATTCTTGAACCAAGATCAAGCACTTTGGAAAAGCGCTCTGCAAGCATAAAATATGATTTTTGCTAAAAACTCCTTTTTAATGTTTGTTTCTCCCCCCTCCCTTTCGTTGCAGATTCAACCACAACCCCTCCCATTTCTCTCCCTACTCAATTTCACTGCCGTGTCCACCACCCAAACGCTGCGTTTTAGAGCTTGACATGTCCCATATGCTTCCAATCTGCTTCTCATCCACCCTAGGAGCGTTTCCAAGCACCCATCTGGATGCAGTTTAGACCGGGGCAGAAATAACTCCCAGGCTTTGCCATAGAGCCCTTCTCATCATCCACATAAAGAGGAACATCTTGCGTTCGGCAACATTTATTTTGAAAATAAAACTCAAGCAAGTAACAAAATAATCAAAATTAACTTCATATGGCCAAGAAAGAAAAAAGTTGAGTCACTAACATTTGTCTTCACAAAAATGAGGATTTTAGTATCCCTAAAACAGTAAAATGGATGAAACTTGCTTTTTATATTGATCTCCTTTCTTCTAGAAGGAAAGACAGTGTTGTCCAACTGAATTTAATGGTGAACTGCCACACAAGATACTTTAGAAATGGTAAAATGAGAAAATTTAACACTCATCACACATCTGGGATGCCTCAGCCTTGTGCTATAAATTTTAAATGTGACATCTTTAATCTCAGTGGTGGTTCTATAGTATATGATTATCCACTATAGATAAAATAAATCTCTTTAGGTTTTAAATAAATAGCTTCTTGACATTAATTTATTAGTAACTAATTAAGAAATGGGATCTCTTCTGTCTTAAATGTTCCCAGTGCCTGGCCCAGTTCCTGGCAATGGCTGAATGTCAAATTGGTCATCAATACGAATGTGGTAAAGAACAAAAGAAAAAAGACCAAAAAGAAGCCCGTTTTTTGGTAATCAAGAGGCCTAGTAAGCCATGTGAAGGACTTTGGACTTTACTATAAAGATAATGACCATGTTTTAGTCATCATTATATTGATCATTATAAAGCATCTAGCACCACAGTAACATGAACCAACTATGTGCCTAGCACATAGTAGGGACTTGATAAATATATGTTGTATAAAGAAATACATATATATCAGGTAAAAATTATATGTATGTGTGTGTATATATGTGTGTGTGTGTGTGTGTGTGTGTGTGTGTGTGTGTGTGTGTGTGTGTATATATATATATATATATATATTTCTTCCCATACAGAACTTTGTGCTTTTAGTAGAAATAAAAGCAAACAAAAAACCTCTTTCAGATGTAGCAACTTAAACTTGCACTGCCCTTCAGGCACTCAGAGGGTACTTTTGTTTTAACACAATGCCACTCATACCCTGGAGAGGCCCTTTCTGGTTGATGGACTGAAAGAAAGCAACTTGAGATGTTTGAATGCAGTCCACAAATAGGTCTGTTCTCTCATTTTTTAACCCAGTCTTGATGCACTGAGTGATATGTCAAGGAGAAGGAGAAGGCTTTCTGGATATATAGGCTAAGTGTCCTCAAACAAACTCTCTTTTCTCAACAATAAGTAACGTATTCTAGTCCCTTCAGAAACAGAATCGGTAATCCCAACCAAAGCCCAACCATATGTAATAAAGTGTAATAAATAACTTCTAATATAAAATATCAATTTAAACCCCAAAGTCTTATTATCATTCAATATTTATGAAGCGTCCATTACCAGCACATGGCATGCCACAGGGACCTCCCTGCTGATGATTAAAAAGTCCCATTTCACTTACCTTGTGCTTTTACCATCTACTTCTGGTAAATAGATTATTGTTGTTTAACTTACTCTAAGATGACTCAGAATGTGATGGGACCCTATAGTTAATTTCACACCCATAATTCATATTCAAAAAAATCTTATAGTTCAGGAAGGAACATGAAAGTGATTTTACAGATCAACTATTGTGTTCCAAAAAAAAAAAAAAAACCTTACCAAGTCATCTTTCTGGTAGGAATGGAAGGAGAGGGGCCGGGAGGATATGGTATATGGGCAAGAAAGCTTAAATGAGATGGGATCTCTGCAGCAAGAAAGAGTTACTATTCTCTGGAAGGATCTAAATGTTTCTTTTTTTTTTTTTAACACAAAATTACTGTTCTCTAAAAATGAACAATCCATAAGTTAATGCTCAGGCATGCACTTCTGGTACTACCAGGCAGGATTCTAGAACCACTCTCAAGAGAATTTTAATGCTACTTATAGCCCAAACGATGACTAAGATAGAGGAAATCTGGTAACAGACTTCCTAACGTTCCCACCGTACTCTCTAACAGTTGCTTGGACACATATGTTGTCCTTGCTATGAGTAACAGTGCTTCCTTCCTGCAGAGTCACTGAAACAATACACCATAAAAAAGGGTTTACATAAAAGATAGCTGGAGCTGGTTGCCAGGGGAAATGACAATGTTCCAGACACATTCCACATTAGAGGGATAAATTTCTGGGTAGCCGGGGCTGTTGAAGATGCCTTCGGCCATGTGGAAGCTTCCACCGCAAGCTGGAAGAAAAGAGAAACAAAGTGAGTGCCAGAGCAAAGACTGAATACAAGACACCGTAAGGTGAAGGAGGAAGGGCAGTAGGGGAGCTGTCACAGCATCAGAACATACTCTATTTCCATTTCACATTAAAAAAAAAATCTATGGCATATAAAATAAGAAAAAGATTTGAAAACTGA